>JAUIMV010000040.1:0-11882 GCA_033557775.1 Berosus sp. SLE1611
TATATATATATAATTCATGAATTGGTTACGAAAATTTGGAGTAATGGCATGAAAATAGATAATTTTTGTAAAATAAATATTGGTGCATGACCAAGATATCAATGTAAATTTTGTGGAAGTTCCGAAAGAACTTTAGAAGCAATATTCCATATACCTAGCAAAATTTAATTATGGAAAATACCACGAATAAAAAATTATTAATTGTTATGTTTTGGCTTTGACGTATGCCAATTTCCGTGAAATGTAAATATAAAGAAACTTGAAGAAGTCTAAAATTAGCATTGATTGTTACCTTGACGATATGACTTACACAATATTATAATTTTTCTTTATATTTGTAAATTGTTTGCAAACTCAAGAACTATGTTTTGCGCCCAAAAACTGTTTACGGCAGAAGATTCGATGCAGTCGCAGTTGCAGTGTGACCGGGTGGTTCGTGCAATCTTATAAATGTTCACCGCAGTTTAAAGACGAGCCATAGGAAAAGCAAAAAAAAATCTTAGTAAAATTTTGATTTAAAAAAATATTTAAAATATACGTAGAGAATGCTTGTATTTTTGCAATGCGAAGCTTACCACATGGTCTATAGGGGCGTCTTTGCTGTTCTTTGGGACAACATTTCCTCCTGACAACAACGCACAACCAAAAGAATAATAGAATAACACAAAAAGTACATATAAGGGCAAGTACGGCAATTATGTAAGGTGATCCAAAAAACGATGCACTGATACCGCTATCACTATCACTTTTCCTAGCAAAATTGTCACGGTCACGGTTATTGGCACGATTATTTATTTCACTGTTAAATAGTTTTCCGTACGCAACTTGGGAAAAAATGCCGTGCTGGTCGCTCATCTGTCTCCCAAAGTCATAAGGGTTTACCGTAAAGGCCATTATGAATTGTCAAACAGCAAGGAATGAATAAACAAAACCAAACATTGCAAAACTAAACCACACAGATGCTGAAATATTACCAACTAGTTCGTAGCAGAAACAAGAATCTGTTGGTGGGGCAAGTTTCACAATATCTAGTAGCATATACGTGCTAGGAAACTCATGGTTAACTATGCATATACATGGTTCAGCCATAATATATGCTGATTTAAAAAACGCGATTCGTTTTTAAAAACATCAGTGTAAGAATTTTAATTTAAATTATATGCTTTGTTTGCAATAGTGCGCGTTGTAACTTTGCTATTTACAGGTAACTATCCGTTTCTTATCTCCCCGCATATACATATATATAAGTATAGTGATGGGTCAAAAACTGCATGTGGAGATTCCACTGGATCTCCATGTTTTCAAAGAATTTGAATTCAGCGTGCAAAAGACCATGGGAATCAGAAATTTTTACACTTGGGATAAAAGCCTTGTAAATTAGCGTTATAGCTTTTGTTTACTCACAAGTTTGGGCCCGTTGGTATCCTTCGGTGTTCGACTTGCACGGGCAACACTTTTCAGTGAAAAAATCAAAGCACAATTCGCATAGTGTTTCAATTCCGCACTCGAGAAACAATCCTTTTATAGTAGCCATATCTGTTGTAGTATCTTGACAAGTAAAAATATATAAAATGTGTCTTACAGCTGGATTAGCATACGTTAAATCTTATCAGCTATTTGCGTTATGGAGATATAGAGACTGTGGCAAATCGTAATGCTCATATTGTTAACAATCATTGTTTGCTTTCCACACCTTTTTCCGATTAGTCGTAGCTGCGTAAATATGAAAGTCCTTTAGCTTTTATAACAGTTTATTTGTAACCAGTTTTAAAAGTATTGTCATACACTATACTTATTTAAAAGCTTGGAGAACCGTTTCAAATTTACCGCGCAAAATTCTCCAACTACGATTGGTTAAAATATAGCCAAATCCGTACATGAAAAATCTGTTAACTAAACTGTCACCGATGTCATTCCGGCGTCGGTGTGGTTAGATTTTGTTGTTGTTATATTTTTATTACATCTAGTGAAGGATTATAGAAATCAGTTCTTTTCAGAACGTAAGTCAGTAACTTTGCTGGTCTGGATTTGGATACTACACCAACCACAAGTACACTTTCCATTTCACCACCGAAAAGTCGCAAGCGCTTGGATTTGGGGAATTTATTATTAGCGGGAAAACAGTATATACTAAATATGTATGAACAAATTTTAAAGGATAACCTTAAAGCGGGAATTACCAATATCATCATTCAAATTATCAAAAATAGTATATAATAGTAAGTTGTGCAGGATATTCAAGCGTAGAAAATAGCTACTTAATTGTTCTTTTTTATTGGTGTTGCAAGATCAACTGTGTTTCTGAAAATAGAAGAATACAGAAAAAACCGGAAAGCTAGCAAAAAAACTCAGGGCGCAGCCCCAATTTCGAGTAAATTTCAATTTTAGAACATGAGGACCTTCTTTTGAAAGCAAAGTTTTAGAAACGTGCCATATTCAAAAGTGGTACAAAAATTTTAATTACAAAAAGGACATTGACGGGCTAAATTCTGGTTATTCTTTCATTTTAGACACGTATACTAAATTTAATGATGACATCAACACTACGATTATTCACTGTCTTGTTATTGTAAGAAGATTTTTTTATTAACTTTATGTTCTTTAAGTACAATGGAACGATAGAGACCTACTCTTAAAATATCTACTACTACCTTTCACCCTGTATAATGCTTATTGTGTGTGAAGGTGTATGTTATATATTGTTTTTGGCCTTAGTCAAAACAGATACTTACCACATGGGGTGGCTTTAATATCCTGATAAATTCACTGGTTTGTTGGTAGTCTGTATGGGCAGAGAATGAAATGTAATCTACGGACATTTTTAGGGGTAGCTTTTGTCCAACCATCGTGGTAATTTCTTCTGGTTCTGATAAGATAGTTTTTGCCAATGTTCCTTCCACACAGTACCCTTAAAAACAATTTTTTTAAATTTTTTTCTTAAATAAAAAATCTTAAGACTCACCTGCTATGATAACTCCGTTTTTAGAGTCTGTACACCATGATTCAAAAAGCTCTCTTGACCACCCGCTTTGCATCATACCTGGAGCGGCCATTATAACACATGGACCAATATCATCAAAGTGGTCTATACCCTAAAAAAATCAGTACTTATTACATATAGGATATTTATCCTGTTTTTGGAGGACAATGTATCCACACAGAAATCGTAGATTGTGGTGAACATAAATCATGATATGGAATTGGAATTTCCTGCAGATCCTCTCTATTTGGCAGATTTGGCTCCATCGGACTATAACTTGTTTCCTCAAATGAGAAAATGCTTTAAAGGATGTACAATGAGAGTTGCTTACCGGTGCAAGAAGAAATATTTTTTAAAGTTGCAGGAAAATTCTAATAGGTGAATAAATTTGAAAGGAAAATACATACAATGAAAAAACACATTTTTTAAAAACTGAATATTTGTTGCTGTATGAGTAGGTTACATTAAGATGTATTTAAAAACAGTCTGATAAGTTTGACATTATTATGCTGGGTAACGTCCAAAACAACAGATTTCTGTAATGCCAACAGAACGAACAAGTTCATCTATCTTTCAGAGGCATAAAAGAGTCTAGTTTTACTAGCGAAACAAATTAAAAACGAAAAAACATGTAAATACATTCATTTTGATAGAATACATTATGTTGCAAATAAATAAATGATGACAGTTGGCATCATTGGAATGGAAACTGTTAAATGTTTTAGAAATTGGTAGCACCAAAATCAGATGAAAGCACTCCACATGACACGATTTGGTTGGAAGCGACCGCATCGGGTACCCGACAAGAATTTATCAGCCCGATTTTACATCGGGTCCGATCAAGTCGGGCCAAATATCGGGTCATGTGGCGACCCTTTTACATAATAAACCGTCTATCTATCCATAGTACCATCCTATATATGTTTATAATATGATCAATCTTGAGATATTTCACTGCAAAGCAGATGTTGTTCAGAATAGCAATATGGTTTATTTTGGCGAATATTGTATAAAAATATGAATAAAAATTACCTTAAGCGCATCTTCAACTTTTAAAGCACCATCACAGTCGTCATCAATTTTCAAAAGTAATTTTCTTATATCACCTATCCTTGATTCATCAGCCATGTATTGTCTCATTGTGTCTAACATTTCATCAATCTTCACAAGCTGCTTCTTTTTCTTGGTTGCTTCATCTGGTCTAAGTTGTTCCTTTTTGTCCATCTCTGATATTTCAGAATCCATCTTATCGATGATTTTGTGTACCTTCTTATACAATCTCTTTGCTCCTTTGGACTCCTGAATAACATTCTCTGGGAGTTCTGCTACAGTCTTCTCAAGATCTTGGACATCTTCCTTGTAATCCTTAAGTTCAGCTTTCAGTTCTTCAATAGTTTCCTTTTCCACCATTAATTTCTTTTGGTCCTTTGATATACTATCTAAAGCAGCTTCAATAGCTTGTACGTCTTTCTGATTGAGTTGAACTTCTTCTTTGGTTACCTCTGTAGTAATGTCTTGTGCCTTATCTACCATAACATGGGTTGCTTCAGCTGACAAAATTGGAGCTTTATCAAGCAATTCCTCTTTAGCAGCAGCTTCCTCTTGCTTAAGTTTCTCAGCCTCCTTCTTCTTAGTTTCAATTTCTTGCAACTTGATCTTTTCTTCTCTCCTCTCTTCTCGTTCTTCGCTTATCTTACGCTCCTCTTCTTTCAAAATCTCTATTTGAACTAAATTGTCAATCTTACCTTCTTTTTCACCAATAGCTGCTTTAGTTTGCGTAACAATAGTTTCAGGTAGTACAGATATTGTAGCCTTCAGCTTATCACTAGTTGGAATGGTTTCTGGCAGCATAAGGGCCCTTGACATTAACAGAAGAGAAGGAGGGACCTTTTCGTTCAAACTTAAATCTAACCATTGCGATAACTGGGTTCTTAACCTAGCTTCTGATACTCCATAAGCCCTCATACCCCTAGACCTGCAGGCATTTTGCACTTCTTGCAACGTTAAAGAATCCACACCTTCCTTCTGAATCATTTTATCATCGGCAGCTAATGATCTAAGCTTCATTCTTAGTTGAAACCTTAGTAAATTATTTGTGCCTAGTGTTTGTACTTCTAAGACGCGGCAAAGGGCAACCAGCTGGCTCCTAGACAATGAATCAAGCGTTATTTCATCTTGAAACAACTTAGCGAACTTCAAAATTTCTTCATTGGAAACCTGCTCTCCGGATGTACGTATCTTTCTGAACCATTCAGTGAATTCTTTCGCTTGCTGCGAGTTGTGATCCTTGTGGACCAGCGACATTTCATCAAGTGTTTGCTGCAAGAATTTGGCCATCTCTAATTTAACTTTCAGGCTTTGCTTTAGCTTGTCTTCTTTCTCTGTTGTTGTCTGGAATGTGGAAGGCAGCATTCCCGGGAAGAATTTTATGAAGAATGGCAACAGGATTTCCATGAAAGGTACAATTATAAAAACAGAGAAAGGTACCAAACGGAACATATCTCCTACTGTTCTGATAAGCAGCCTATACTCACGCCTCGTCAACGATTTTCCATTTAATACCCTCCATAGCAAACCGCAGGAGATTTTCACATCGATGAACAACAACCGAAATCCATGGTAATAATGGAGCAACTCATCCAGCACGCGTTGCCCAATAGATTTTTTTACAATTGCTTTCGGCGGGGCTTCCGTAGGTAAGACCTCTTTCTTCTTTTTGAGCTCTTTTACAGTCACTTCAACTTTCGAAGAGGGCTTCAAAGGTTCTTTCTCACAGGTAACAGGCGTAAGGGAAAACTGTCGATTGGGTACAAATTGATAATTATAATTAAGATTTGAAAACACTACCCTGGCATGCCCATTTTCTTTCCTACACACTAGGTCATCTGCATTAGTAACTGAAAACAGGCGACTTGTAATAGAGAGATCATAGGGTTTAATTCGTAGATTTGTTCTGCATATGCACTGAATACTAAGATGGCATTGTTGACAGCCTGAAACAAAAAAATTAGCTGTTAAGAGCATTCAGTCTTGTTACGATTTAAAATTTCATTAAGATTTAGTTATGCAAGAATGATTCGGTAATTCCTAAAAAGTATTGTATTTGATATTTATTTTAAAGAAATATTCAGTTGTATGCGCAATATTTTAGTGTGTCTAGTTATTCGAGAAGGATCCCACGTGCATTAAAATGTAAGCTATGAATTTATGGGCCTGGGAAAAGGGATTGCTTTGTTCGAGAGATCTGTAGGGTAGGGAGTTGGCCGTATGTAAAAGTGCGAGAACATGACTAAGCATCGGCGAATCAGGTTAGTTTATTTCTGATGTCGTGGTAAGTTAAGGGGAAGTTAGACTGAAAGGAGAAGTAAGTGAGCCCGCTCGTGCAGAGAGTCATTCGTTCGACGGAAGGCAGTCAGATAGGATCAGTGAGAATAGTTTGAATTTGGAATACTCCGCTTAGGGGATTATTTATTCTCACAATCAGTTTATTTGTGTCGTATTATGTTCGTTTGTTAGTTAAACGTTTGGAAACGACAGAATATGTGCATCGTTTGATGGTTAAAAGCTATTTGGTTGCATTTCGGAACGCATGAAGCAGTGAAAAGAAGGCCGCCCGTTTATTTTCTCGAAGGAAACATCTGTAAACTTTGTACAAACCCGAAGGATAATCGGGGTAAGTTATTTAGACATTTTTGTTACATTCACTTTTTATTTATTGTCAAATACGCGTTTATTGAAAGCTTTTGTTTAGAATGTTTAGTAATTTGGGGTTGCTATTGTTACAGTAAATCTGTGTGGGTAAGAAAAAAGTTAGAAAGAATATAAAATCCAGGGAACAAATATCATAGAGAATAGTTAAGATGACCATTAAAATGAACTACACTCTCACTACTGTCGGCGTATACCCAACTAACGAGGACGCTCCGTTCTAACTTAAGCAACAGTTTGAAGAAGAACTCCAGGATGATAACATCCCTAGTTCTCAAGAATGAATAGTGGCAGGATGCTTAAACGCACGTGTTGGCAAAGAAAAAAATAGCGGAATCAGGACAGTGTGGAGAAAAAACTTTAAACGAAAACTGACGAAGACTTATTTCGTTCTGCCTTAAAAAGAATATAAATACCCTGAATTCTTGTTTTCAACATAAAAATATGCACACATATACTTGATATCAAAATACAAGAGGGCTAAAATCAATTATAGATTACTTCATAA
This sequence comes from Berosus sp. SLE1611, assembly GCA_033557775.1. Lineage (NCBI taxonomy): Eukaryota > Metazoa > Arthropoda > Insecta > Coleoptera > Hydrophilidae > Berosus > Berosus sp. SLE1611. The sequence continues at coordinate 7,197 of JAUIMV010000040.1, forward strand.
CAAAACAGAAGTCTAATCTAATATTTTAAGACGTAAGGGTAAAAAGATGATCAGATCGTGGCTCAGACCACAGATTATTGATAGCAAAACTCCATCTTGACTACAAGAAGCTAGCTTAACTACTCAATGAAAAGAAAGAAAAGGAAAAATAGAAAGGAAATATAATCTAGCAGGCCTACAGGAAGACAAAACAGACTAGATGAAAAGCTTATAGAACTAAAGGAGAGTGTAGAACAGCAATTCTAATATATCAAAGAAGCAATAAGTCAAGCTGTATTCGAAGCATTAGGCTAACAAAAGCAACAACGAAAGCTTTACTGGTGGGTTAATTATACAGAGAAGAAAGTAAAACAAAAAAGGAAGCATTCTTAAAATGGATAAGCAAAGAAGACGATAGCACAAAGAAAGAAAACCAAAACTTAAATAGGAAAGTGAAAAGAGAGGTGATGAGAAAAAGAATAATGCTTGAGAACATAAATGTCAGGAGATAGAACAGCATCTGTGAGGCAAAAAAAGCACAGAAGCTTGGAACACTATAAGAGCAGTTAGAACATCAGAAAAAGAACGGCTTTCCATCTCCCCTATACCTGAAGCTACCTGGAAGTATTATTCCGAGACAACTTTAAGGAGCAATGCTTAATAACATCACCTACTGATCATTACGAAATATAGGTAGAGTTAGGAGAAATTAAAACAGCATGCTAACAAATAAGACCACAAAACTCACTCGGTCCAGGAAATATCCCAGGAGAATTACTAAAAGCCGGCTCAGTAAAACGTTTCGAAAAACTGAGATCGATTTTTCATAGATGCTCGGATGGAGAAAGTGCACCGACAGAGTGGAGAACATCATATACCACCTCTATTTTTTAAAAATGCTCAAAACAGGATCCAAGAAGCTATAGAGGAATTACAGTAATAAGCTCTATAGGACGCCTATATTCGAAGGAAATTAAACAAAAAATATAGGAAGAGATCAAAGATAAAATGCCAGAAGAATAAACAGGATTTAGAGCCGGTAGATCTACAATAGACAATATCTTCACTCTCAAACTGCTATTAGAAAAGAGAATCCAAAGAAACAGGGAAACCCATTTAGCATGTATCGACCTAGAAAAAGAGTACAACAGTGTTCCAATAAGTAGCCTATAGAAAACAACGGGAAATATAGGAATAAATAGTACACTCATAACTGCTCTACAAAATTTATAGAAAATAGAACAAGGATTATAACTGGACGTTATCTATCCGAAGAAACAACAGTGAATAAAGGACTGAGACAAGGATTCAGTCTGTTTCCGACTCTTTTTAAGATATACGTTGATCAGTCTCTTCAGAAGTGGCAAAGAATGTAGGCCCCTAGGCTTAAACATGGATAATAACACCTTGTACACGCTGTATTTTGCGAAAGACCAGGTATTAATAGCAGAAGGCGAGGAAGATGCATCGTACATGTTTAGGAAACTTAAAGAATACTACTCAGCAGGTCTAAATATCAATATGAATAAAACGGAGTATTTAAGAGTAGGATCAGAGGAAAAGGAGGAACTGTACATTGAGAGCGAATAATTGAAAGCTACTAAAAAATATAAATATCTTGGGACCATTTTAAGCCGTAAGGGAAATAGCGAAGAGGAAATCGAAGACAAACTGAGAAAAGGAAAAACGACAATCAAGACAATGAATGGATTGCTGTGGGACAAGCACGTCACAATAAATACCAAAAAAGGGCCTACAATGCAATGGTGCAAGCAATTAAAACATATGGTGCGGAGATCTGGAACATTACTAAAAGAGGCAAATAAAGATTATTGGCACTTGAAATGGATTACAGGAGAAGAAGTTGTGGGGAGACAAGACGAGATCCGAAGAAGGATGGACATTGAAGAGACAATAGTGGATGATATACAAAGAAAGCAATTAGTCTGGTTCGGACATGTGAATATGATGAGCGGTAGTAGATGGTCTAAGAGGGCTCTAACGTAGATACCTCCAGGAAAAAACAAAAAGGAGAAGACCTAGACTCAGTTGGAGAGGTGGAATCACTGAGGCAATGTCAGCCAGAAATTTAACCGAAGACCAGACAGAAGACAGAAAAGTATTAAAACTAGGAACGGATAATAACTACCATTTAATTATTTTATGAGATACCATTGCGGTTACTTTTGCTTTTGCGTCTTCTATAAATACACCTAAAGGTATCGAAATGGTCAGATTAACTGACTGATAAACAATTTTATTGTAATTTCATAATCACCCATTTGGAGCACTGAGAGAAAAACCCATCACAAATTTTAATAACGTTAAAGAAGTTATTGCCAGCGTGAACGTTTATAATAAACACAGAAACACATGAGATATGTGTATAACCTAGGGGTCATATTCAATGCGATTGTGTACCTTTTAACAGTCTGCTAAAAATTAAAAAAAAAATAAATTTTTGCTTCTGTGCAGAAATTGCGTTAAGGCTATTGGATATTCTAGAGTTTTGTTTATTGTTAAAAAGAAATAGAAACGAAACATTGCTTGTAAATACCACCTGTGGAAGCTTTAGTCAATTTGTAAAAAAACAATAATGTCAGACAAACAATAAAAGTAATAAGTAATATGACAAAAAGGCTAAATGCTTTGTCCCATATAATTATTTTCACTGAGCTTTTAAATCATTTGTTAGCCTAATGGAAAGTATAGAAAAACATCAAAAGTCCAGGTTTTATGATCATATAAATAAAGGCATTCATACGTCTACAGTCAGCAAAATAGTTATCTGAAAAATTCTATATAATATCAACTAAAATTAAGTTTGCCAGTGTGTACAAAATTATTAATAGCCGCTTATTAATCAAATTATTAATCAAATAAGTAAATGCAATAACCTGCAGTCCCACCAGAACTTTCTTACTGCTAATCGTTTTTGGTACATAAAGATAGACAAAAATGCAATGTCGTATACGCAACAAATGTTATTTGATGATTCTAAACCTTATATTCCTTAACATTTTAGCGAAAATTGTTCTAACGTCAATTTTTAATTTCAGAATTCTTACTTAAATAACGATAAATAATAGCTCATCAGTTTTGTTATTTACACCGAATGCGTTGTATACAGAAAATGTTTTTTTTGTCTTGAGATTCAAACTAATATTGGATACCTCCACCTGAATACTCCCTGTGGGGGATCTTGTGTCAGAAATTTAATCCTAGCTCAAGTTAAGAACAGCTCACCAGAGCAAGTGTTGCATTTTTGAGAGCGTATACAGTATGTATTATCAAAAATCTAACTAACAAAATTGTCGGACATTAAACAAAACCCATCATTTGCTTTCAACAGTTTGCATAATTTTCTTCGGCCTGTTACCCAGAGTTAACTGGAGTGAAAACTTTCGATATACCTGTAAGCACATTAAAGATTCAGCATTAATCGACTCTGATGAGGACAAAAGAAACACATCTAACAGAGTTATAAAGTGACATTCTTTCCTTTCAGATATATTTTACCCATAAAAAACTGCATTCCAATGCTCACAGGTTTAACAAAAACTTTCATTTAAAAAAGTTTCTTTCAAATGATATTTAGATTAGAGCATTTATGATCAATTTAAACCCGTTTATAATATTAGTCGAATAAGTAAGACTACAATAACTTATTAGCATCTATCAAATAAAATTTTGCAAATTCTAGCGGAAATTGTATTTTTTATCAACCTTGACTCACAGCCCAAACCTGCATGACAAGATGTGCAATCGCGTAGACTGAATCCTGCAATAATAAAAGCAGTTTCTTCAGAAACGATGAAGCTGAGATCGATTGATGAAAAAAGCATAGTTATTAATGCGAAAGGTTAAAAAATTAATGGAAATTGGAACAGATAAGTGCCTGATACTGAATAAACAGTAATTCCCGATTTATATAACCGTATACGCAACTGTAATACGTAAACGCCGAACGTATCTGCAACCGCATAACGCAATAGAGTTTGTAGGTATTTATAAAGCTTTCGCAAGTAAGTTATCTACTTTGACAAACAAGGCTATCGCTTATATTGCGCTCGGTCGGTGTCGGGGGCAGCACACGAAGATTTTAAATGTAAAAATTTGATTGCAGGTCACAAGAAGCTTCGCAGCATATTTGCAAGAACTATAAATTGGCCCAACAATTTCTTGCGTGCGCGCTTACCGTTAATACAAGCGGCTATATAAATGAATAGATGTAAATAGTATGATTTAATTTTTCTTACGAGCTAGCGTCTTCTATAATTCCACCTTAAGACCCCGCTTACAGCTGTTTCGGTTTAGCGCGGTTTTGTTTGAATAGGGTATTCCCGGAAATCGCACACGGATTGGGAGTCCCCGATATCCAAAGCGTAAGCCGATCATCCCCAACCCCATAACCTTTCTTTCGGAAGAGTAGTATGCCAATCGCCGCTGATAAGAGTGCATCCTCACATACATTTACATATAACCCATTAATGATTTATTATTCAACATTTGTTACCGTTGTTGTAACTATAAATAGATGAAATACAGTGAATGATTTAGTGATAGGTAAATATTACAATTTTTAGTTTTAGTATGGGTGATAATAAAAAACACGAAAAAAAGCGACAAGAAAGAGCATTTCGCTTGACACTAAAAATTGTAATATTTACCTATCACTAAATCATTCACTGTATTTCATCTATTTAT
>JAUIMV010000041.1:0-11830 GCA_033557775.1 Berosus sp. SLE1611
TGAACAATACAGGAAATCACCAATTACTCCCTCTGTGGATAAGGACGTTAAACCTACTGAAGAAGTCAAACCTGAAGAACACAAGAAATCACCAATCACTTCTTCTGTAGAAGAGGACGTCATGCCAACTGAAGAAGACAAAAAATCACCTATTACTTCTTCTGCAGAAAAGGACGTTAAACCAACTGAAGAAGTCAAACCTGAAGAAGTCAAACCTGAAGAAGTCAAACCTGAAGAAGACAAAAAATCATCAATCGCACCTTCTGTTGGAAAGGCCCTTTTACCAACTGAGGAAGTCAAACTTGAAGAAGTAAAGAAATCAGCGATAACTCCCTCTGTGGAAAAGGACGTTAAACCTGAAGAACACAAAAAATCACCGATCACTACTTCTGTGGAAGAGGACGTCAAGCCAACCGAAGAAGTCAAACATGAAGAATACAATAAGTCACCCATCACTCCTTCTGTAACTAAGAGAGTTAAACCAACTGAGGAAGTCGAACCAGAAGAAGACAAAAAATCACCAATCGCTCCTCCTGCAGAAAAGGACGTTAAACCAACTGAAGAAGTTAAAATATCACCAATTACTCATTCTGCAGAAAAGGACGTTAAACTAGCTGAAGAAGTCAAACCGAAAGAAGACAAAAAATCACTACTTACTCCTCCTGCAGAAAAGGACGTTCAATCAACTGAAAAGGTCAAACCTGATGAAGATAAAAAAGCACCAATTACTCCTTCTCTAGAAAAGGACGTTAAACGAACTGAAGACGTTAAACCTGAAGTTGACAAAATATCACCAATGACTCCTTCTGTAGAAAAGGACGTTAAAGCAACTGAAGAAGTTAATCCTGAAGAAGACAAAAAATTACCAATTCAACAAACTGAGGAAGACAAGAAATCACCGATTATTCTGTCTGTAGAAAAGGACGTTCAGCCAGCTGAAGAATTCAAACCTGAAGAAGAAAAACAATCACCAATTACCCTTTCTGTAGAAAAACACGATAAAGCAACTGAAGAAGTCAAATCTGAAGAAGAGACGAAATCACCGACTATGCCTTCTGTGGAAAAGAACATTAAGGCAAATGAAGTAAAACATGAGGAATACAAGAAATCACCAACCACTTATCCTGCCGAACAGGGCGTTAAACCAACTGAGGAAGTCAAAGTTGAAGAAAACAAGAAATCACCAATAATTCCTTATCTAGCAAAGAATGTTAAACCAACTAAAGAAGTCAAACCTGAAGAAGACAAGAAATCACCAACCGCCCCTCTCGCAGAAAAAGACGTAAAACCTGAAGACGACGAGAAATCACCAATCAGACATTCTGCCGAAAAGGACGTTAAACCAACTGAAGAAGGCAAACCTGAAGAAGACAAACAATCATCAATAACACATCCTGCAGAAAAGGACGATACACCAATCGAAGAAATAAAACCACAAGAAGACAAGAAATCACCAATCACTCATCCTGTAGAAAAGGACGTTACACTAACTGAAGAAGTCAAACCAGAAGAAGACAAGAAATCACCAATAACACCTACTGCAGAAAAGGACGTAAAACCCACTGCAGAAGTCAAACCTGAAGAAGACAAGAAATCACCAATCACACATCCTGCAGAAAAGGACGATACATTAATTGGAGAAGTCAAACCAGAAGAAGGCAAGAAATCACCAATCACCCTTCCTGTAGAAAAGGATGTTAAACCAACTCATGACGTCAAACCTGAAAAAGACAAGAAGTCACTAGCTACGCCTGCTACAGAAAAGGACGTTAAACCAACTGAAGAATTTAAACCAGAAGAAGACAAGAAATCACCAACCACCCATCCCGCAGAAAAGGACGTAAAACCCACTAAAGAAGTCAAACCTAAAGAAGACGAGAAATCACCAATCACTCATCCCGCCGAAAAGGATGTTAAACCAACTGAACAAGTCAAACCTGAAGAAGACAAGATATCACCAATCTCTCCTGCTGCAGAAAAGGACGTTAAACCAACGCAGGAAGTCAAATCAAAAGAAGACAAAAAATTACCAATCACTCCTCCTGCAGAAAAGGACGTTAAACTAACTGAAGAAGTCAAATCTGAAGCAGACAAAAATGCACTACCCACTCCTCTTGCAGAAAAGGACGTTAAATCAACTGAAAAAGTCAAACCTGATGATGACAAAAAATCATCTACTACTCCTTTTCTACCAAAGGACGTTAAACCAACTGAAGACGTTAAACCTGAAGATTACAAAATATCACCAATTACTCCTTTTGTAGAAAAGGACGTTAAAGCATCTGAAGAAGTTAAACCTGAAGAAGACAAAAAACTACCAATTAAACCAACTGAGGAAGTCAAACCTGAGGAAGACAAGAAATCACCGACAATTTCGTCTGTAGAAAAGGATGTTAAGCCAGCCGAAGAATTCAAACCTGAAGAATACAAACAATCACCAATTACCCTTTCTGTAGAAAAATACGTTAAACCAACTGAAGAAGTTAAATCTGAAGAAGAAAAGAAATCACCAATCACCGCCCCAGAAAAGGACGTTAAACCAACTAAAGAACTCAAAGCTGAGGAAGACAAGAAATCACCAACCCATCTCGCAGAAACAGACGTACAACCCACTGAAGAAGTCAAACCTGAAGACGACGAAGAAGGCAAACCTGAAGAAGACAAGAAATCACCAATCACACATCCTGCAGAAAAGGACGATACACCAATTGAAGATATCAAACCAGAAGAAGACAAGAAATCTCCAATCACTCATGCTGCAGAAAAGGACGTTACACTAACTGAAGAAGTCAAACCAGAAGAAGACAAGATATCACCAATCACACCTCCTGCAGAAAAGGACGATAAACCAAATGAAGAAGGCAAACCTGAAAAAGACAAGAAATCACCAGCCACTCCTTCTGCAGAAAAGGTAGTAAAACCCACTGAAGAAGTCAAACCTGAAGAAGACAAGAAATCACCAATCACACATCCTGCAGAAAAGGACGATACACCAATTGAAGAAGTCAAACCAGAAGAAGACAAGAAATCGCCAATCAGTCTTCCTGTAGAAAAGGATGTTAAACCAACTGAAGAAGTCAAACATGAAAAACACGAGAAAGCACCAGCTACTCCTACTGCAGAAAGGGCCTTTAAACCAACTGAACAAGTCAGACTTGAAGAAGACAGGAAATCACCGATAATTGCTTCTGTTGAAAAGGACATTAAACCAATTGAAGAAGTTAAACCTGCAGAAGACAAAAAATCACCAGTTACTCCTCCCGTAGAAAAGGACGTTAAACCAATTGAAGAAGTCAAACCTGAAGAAGACAAAATATCACAAATTACTCATTCTATAGAAAAGGACGTGAAATCAGCTGAAGAAATAAAACCTGAAGAAGATAAAAAATCATCAATCGCTCCTTCTGTTGGTAAGGATCTTATACCAACTGAAGAAGTCAAACCTGAAGGACACAAGAAATCACGAATTACTTCTTCTGTAGAAGAGGACGTCAAGCGAACTGAAGAAGTCAAACCTGCAGAAGACAAGAAATCACCAATCACTCCTACTGCAAAAAAGGATGTTAAACCAATAGCTCATTCTGCAGAAAAGGATCTTAAACCAACAGAAAAAGGCAAGCTTGATGATGTCAAACCTGAAGAAGCCAAACCGGAAGAGAAAAAGAAAGTACCAATTATTCCTGTATTAGAGAAAGATGATAAAAGAGCTGAGGAAATAAAACCTGATGTAGAAATAAGACCCCAAGATCACAGGAAAACACCAGTAAGTCCTTCTTTTGAAGAGCAGGAAACAACATATGAATTTACTAAGCAAATTCATATTGAACAAAAAGAAAGTAGATCGCGAGAAAGCTCTTTAACAGCAAAACAATTGCAATTGGCAACAGGAGAAAAAGAGATCGATTCGCCAGATTCCCTGGATTCAGATTTTTCGGGCAAACGGAAAGATTCAAAAGAGACTGATTTTAAATTCCACAGCGAATCCATTGATTCTTTAGACAAATACACAAAAGAAGCTGAAACAACAAAAGCAACAGACAAAGAAACGTACAGATCATTCGACTCAAAGGATTCACCTGATTCTCTAGATGCATCAGTCAAGGAAATTAAAGAAATTGTCCATTCTTCAACTGTCCACAGTGCAACAGTCAAAGAATCGGTCATGCGGAAGCGGGAAACAGCCACCAAGGAAGCTGATGTCAAGGACTCTCCGGATTCTTTGGATGAAGAATCGTCTAGGATGAGTATTAGTTTCGAAATGAAGAAAGTCGACGATAAGGTTTCTCCGGATTCATTGGACAGGTCATTCTTTGGTGGCGACTCTGCCAAGTTGCCCTCCGAAGTAGACCAACGAACAGGCACTTCGCAAGTATCGCCAGATTCTTTAGACAAATCTATGTTGTCGAAAGCTGATTCACTGGTGTTGAGTGAATATTCGGACGCGAAAGAAGCTGAAGTTCACAAAACGGATGCCATCGTCGATTCGCATAAGACAAAGATAGTTCAAGAGGAAAGTCTCATTCAGGCTACCCACATCATTGCCAGGCAAGTGGCTGAGGAAATTCATACTAAGTTAGAAACAATCACTAGTAAAGTAGATCAAATGGAGCTGAAACTGAAGTCAACTACAGACATTTTCAAAACCAAATTTACAAAACCAGAAGATGACGAACACCATAAACCTGAAGAATCAAAATCACTGGAAGAAAAGAAATCTGCAGCAAGTCCTTTAGCCGAAGAACCATTGAAACCAACAGTGGACGTTCATAAACTAGAAGACATAAAATCATTGGAAGAAAAGAAGTCCCCGGTAAGTCCTTTGACTGAAACAGTATTAAAACCAACTGCAGATGATCATAAACTAGAAGGCACAAAACCAGTTGAAGAAACGAAATCTCCTATAAGTCCTTTGGCTGAAAAAGTATTGGAACCAAAAGCAGACGATCACAAACTAGAAGACACAAAACCTCAGGGAGATAAGAAATCTCCAGTGGCTGAGGAAATGCATAGTAAGCTAGAAACACTTACATCTAAAGTAGGCGAAATGCAACTAAAACTGAAATCAACTTCGGAAACTTCTAAAATTGAATTTAAAAAATCTGAGCATGTCCAGGACCATAAAACACAAGAAACGAACTTCCTAGAAGAAAAGAAAGCACCAGCAAGTCCAAAATCAGTGGAAGAAAAGAAGTCACCGGTAAGTGCTTTGCCTGATAAAGTACTGAAACCAACTGCAGATGATCATAAACTAGAAGACACGAAACCGGTTGAAGAAAAGACATCTCCTTTAAGTCCTTTCGCTGAAAAAGCATTGATACCATTAGAAGACGAGCATAAACTAGAAGATACAAAACTATTGGAAGATAAGAAGTCTTCAGTGGCTAAAGAAATTCATACTAAGATAGAAACACTTACAACTAAAGTAGGCGAAATGCAACTGAAATTAAAATCATCATCAGAAACTTTGAAAACTGAATTTAAGAAATCTGATGATGTCGAAGATCGTAAAACGGAAGAACCAGTAAGTCCAAAACCATTGGAAGAAAAGAAGTCGCCAGTAAGTCCTTTGGCTGAAAAGGTATTGAAATCTGCAGGAGACGATCATAAACTAGAAGATTCAAAACCATTAGAAGATAGGAAATCTCCAACAAGTCCTTTGTCTGAGAAAGCATTGAAACCATCGGCAGAAGACGATAGACTAGAAGACGTAAAACCATTGGAAAAAAGGAAATCTTCAGAGAGACATATGGCTGAGAAAGCATTGAAACCATCGGCAGACGACGATAAACTAGAAGACGTAAAACAATTGGAAAAAAGGAAATCTCCAGAGAGATCTTTGGCTGAGAAAGCATTGAAACCATCGGCAGACGATCAAAAGCTAGAAGACACAAAACAATTGGAAGAAAAGAAATATCCAGCAAGTCGTTTGGCTGAAAAGGCATTGACACCAACAGGAGAAGATCATAAAATAGAAGATTCAAAACCATTGGACGATAAGAAATCTCCAGAAAGTCATTTGGATGAGAAAGCATTGAAACCTGAAGGAGACGATTGTAAACTAGAAGATTCAAAACCAATGGTGGAAAAGAAATCTCCAATAAGTCTTTTGGATGAAAAAGCATTGAAACCTGTAGGAGACGATCACAAATTAGAAGATTCAAAACCATTGGAGGATAAGAAATCTCCAATAAGTCATTTGGCTAAAAAAACATTGATACCTACAGAAGACGATCATAAACTAGAAGATTCAAAACCATTGGACGACAATAAACCTCCAAAAAGTCCTGTCGCTGAAAAAGATTTGAAACCTGCAGGAGTCGAGGAGCTAGAGGATTCAAAACCATTGGAGGAAAAGAAATCTCCAGAAAGTCTTTTGGCTGAGAAAGCAATGACACCATCGGCAGACGATCATAAACCGGAAGACGCCAAACCATTAGAGGAAAAGAAATCTCCAGCCAGTCCTTTGTCTACAAAAGCATTGGCACCAACAGCGGGCGATTATAAACTAGAAGACACAAAACCATTACAAGACAAGAAATCTCCATTAAGTCCTTTGGCTGAAAAGGTTTTGAAACCTGCAGGAGACGATCATAAACTAGAAGATTCAAAACCATTGGAAGATAAGACATCTCCAATAAGTCCTTTGGCTGAAATAGCATTGAAACCTGCAGGAGACGATCATAAACTAGGAGATTCAAAACCATTGGTAGATAAGAAATCTCCAATAAGTCCTTTGGGTAAAAAGGCATTGAAACCTACAGAAGACGATCATAAACTAGAAGATTCAAAATCACTGGACGATAAGAAACCTCCAGAAATGCCATTGGCTGAAAAAGTATTGAAACCTGCAGGAGACGATCATAAACTAGAAGATCCACAACCATTAATGAAAAAGAAATCTCCAGAAACTCTTTTGGCTGAGAAAGTATTGAAACCATCAGCAGACGATCATAAACCGGAAGACGCTAAACCTTTAGAAGAAAAGAAATCTCCAGAAAGTTCTTTGTCTGAAAAAGCATTGGCACCAACAGCAGGCGATCATAAATTAAAAGACACAAAACCAGCGCAAGATAAGAAATCTCCAGTAAGTCCTTTGGCTGAAAAAGCATTGAAACCTGCAGGAGACGATCGTAAACTAGAAGATTCAACACCATTGGAAGATAAAAAATCTCCAATAAGTTCTTTAGCTGTAAAAGCATTGAAACCAGCAGCAGACGATCATAAACTAGAACATTCAAAACCATTGGAAGATAAGAAATCTCCAATGAGTCGTCTGGCTGAGAAAGCATTGAAACCATCAGCAGACGATCATAAACCGGAAGACGCAAAACCATTTGAAGACAAGAAATCTCCGGAAAGTCCTTTGGTTGAAACAGACTTGAAACTAACTGAAGACGATCATATATCAGACTATTCAAAAGCATTGGTAGAAAAGAAATCACCGGTTAGTGTTTTAGCTGAAAAAGACGTGAAACCAACTGCAGAAGTCGCCTTGGCAGCTAAAGACGTACAACCAATCGCAGAAGAAGTTCAAGTCTCAAAGGACATCTCGCTAAATACAGTAACTGACAGAAGCGCAGGGCTTACAACTGTCGATGCAACTAAATTGGAAGAACAGGCAACTAAATTTGAACAAGGAACAGATGTACAAGCTGTACGATCAGTTGAATCTAAGGTGGTTACCATAGATTTAAGCCACACTGAAAAGGCGACACATGTTTCTTTAGAGTCTGTAAAGGTGGAGAAGGAACTAACCTCAATTTCAGAATACAAAGAGCTGCGAGCAAAGACAGACACATCAACAACTGAAATAGAAAAGGAGTCTACTTTGAAGGTGAAGAGAAAACGCCATGTCACGTTGAGAACTGGCGTAACTTATCCAGAAATCGACAAAACAGAACCGCAAAGAGAAGAAGATAGAGTTTCGCCTTCATGTTCACCGTCAAGTAAGTCCATAGAATTTGAAGCTTCAGTAGCCAGATTGCATGATTTCGCAAAACACTCTGATATAGATGATGATATAGTCGCTTTAGATATGGCTAGAACCAAAGCAGCTCGCAAGTTATCTGATACTGGCACAAGTCAAGCAGAAAAGTCAGACTCAGATACCAAACAAAAGAAGTCGGATTACACAGAAGAATACATCACCTCGGATGAGTTTTCGCAGATAAGCTCAGTGCACCGGAGTGATTCCACAAAGTTTTCTGAAACGGACGCCGAACCAGTGAGTTCGGAAACTGACTCTTCGTATAGGATAGACATTCATACGATGTCCGATAGGAGTGGCGATGGTTCAAAGCCGGACAAAGACAATCTGCAGTATGACGTGCAATCTCCGCCTAGTGACGAAACTGAATACACGGAATCGCACATTGAATCCATTATTGAAACTTCGCAGACTGACTGGAAGTTTTCGGACACAGAAACAACTGAAGTTTCGCAGCAGAAAAAGAAGCGACATTACGAAGTTAAATCTAACGATATTGTCATGAGTGATGACATATTGGAAGTGACCGTGCATGCTGGAGATTCTATTGACAGTAATATAAGGGCTGAACAGCAAAAATATATAGTAATAGACCCTGAAGTAAAACCAAAAATGCAACGCCCAAAACATAGCACAACTGTTATAAAAGCACACAGAATCACCAAGAAAGTTGACCAGAAAGAAACGCTGACTACATCCAAGTCAGTTTCTTACCAAAGCCCAAAAACTAGCAGCCCCAGATTACGGAACATCAAGATAGAAAGTGACGCTGACGTTAGTTCAGATGATGAAAAACGCGATAACAAAGCAAAAGTCACTAAAGAAAGGGTGTTCAAAAAGACCATGAGCTCTAAGGCCAGTGGTGACGCAAAAAGGACGCACATTCCCAAATTACTGCAAAGATCGCCTGTGACCAAATCTCCTGTCACCAAATCACCAGTGACGAAACTCTCAAGTAGCGATAGCACATCAACAGAAGCAGCTGCGACAATTAAGAAGCACGAGTATAAAAGAAAAACGAAACTGCCACCCCCAGAACCTTACAGACCACCCCACATCGTCCGAAAGTATGACAATCGAGTGCATGGGTACATGCAATCCACCCTTTCCCGCGACATGAAGATTGATAAGCACGCCAAAGAAATTCTGACAACAAAGAAAACCACCACTACTTTAACAGCTACAGCTGCGCACACGTACAAACCCAAAGATAAAAAAGAAACAGACAATATTAACGAAAGGACTAAACTGGCGATGCACCAAAAGCACGAAACGAAGAGGTACGAGCGCAGCTCTTCCGAAACCAGCGAAAAGAAGCATGAAATAACACAAAAGCTGGTTTTAGAACGCACAGTTTCCGCGGGGAGCCGAACACAGTCCCGGGAGGGCACCCCAGTGAAAACAATTGATAAATCCAAGAAACCCAAAACGCCACCAGTCATAGACAATAAGCTCAAAAAGGCGGCACCAAAAGAAGAAACAAAGAAAACTGCGAAGGCCACGCCTAAAAAGACCGTGGAAACAGTATCGAAGGTCCCAACCAAAAAAACGTCCTCTGTCAAAAGTACAACTACCATAGTCGCTAGTTCTAAAGTAGTAACAAAAACATCCAAGGAACAGACTGCCGTCGAAGAAACACGCAGAGCCAAAGATAAGAAAATCGACTCCGTGCCACGCTTTGACCGCAAACCTTCTCCATCCCCCACTAAGCTTAGGCGGGTAATCCCCATCGAACATATCAAGCGCTTGAGCGAAAAAACCCTATACCAACCGTCCGAAGAGTTTTCGGAAAAAATCTCCGTCCAAGATCGCATCCGAAGCCAATCAGTCATACCAACAACATATCACGAAAAAGTCCACGATGGAACCACTTTCGAAAGAAGCCTAACCCCCACCTCTCTACCGGGCAGCCCCATAAGAGTACGTTCAGCAAACGGAGGCCATCGCCTAACCTCCGAAGTGTTCACCAGAACACACGATTACACCGGTTCTATTGAGGTTATCTACAGGCAACCCTACGAAAACCTAAAGAAAGCTTCATCAAGTTTCCGCGAAACTGAAGTTTCCTTAATTGACACCACGGATTCGAGTCTTTCGGAATCCGTGGCATTGCCAAGTTCACCATCAGACCACGACATGAGTTCCGAGGCCAATGGCCGCCTCAGGTCCCCATCCTCTCCCAAGTATAGCAGGCGCTCTCTTGAGTCAATATACGAAACCAAACACCGCATCAGCGACATAATAACATGCGCACAAATCCCTGAAGATCTCAACGTCGACTCGCAAGACGCAAGCGTGGAGGACGACACGTGCATCTCGCTCCCGCGAAAACTCGTAATGTCTCACTTCGAGCAGCAGCAAAAGGAGGAAACTTCTTTCGAAACCTCCTACGCACAGTTCGCCTCGAAAATCGGCCCGCAAACGCCCGATAAAAGCCCCATTAAAATCCAGGAGGAACACATCTCCAAAATTTTCGAAGTTGAAGCGGTTACGCCGGAAAAATCGAAACCCGCCGCCGCTAAACCCGAACCTTCTCCAAAATCACCACCGAGTAAATCTTCACCACCCAAAGAAGCTAAAGATGAAGAAGACGCCAGCAGGGTCCAAGAGGATAAAGGTAACACTTCTGCAAGTTCAGTGTTGCCTGGACCAGACGCTAAGGCTGAGTCTACACACAGCATGGCTTTTCGAGTATTGACACAAGACGAGGTACACCCGTAATGTTAGATTTTGTTTACTCGCGTTCTTAGATTATAGGCTAGCTTTACATAACATTTTTTACTCTATACTTACAACGATACCCAAAAAGCTTTTTTAATGTTTATGCTTCTTTAGAATAGGTAGTCTCCCAAATGTTTTTGAGATACTTTGGAAGGCTGCCTCTAGTTTGTAGAGCTTAGATGTAGTATTTGTCATTTTGTTTATTGTAGATGGGGTCAGCTTGGGCTTCCAGGATACACAGGTTGGTGTTTCAGATTTAGCGCTGTAAAACATAAAAAGGTCAACAGAATATTTTTATGTACAACCGCAAAATCTAAATAGGTACTTGCAAATGATTGAAGGTGCAACAGATAGTGATGACTAAAAATACTTCGTTTCTTGGTAAAGGACGGTCGTTTTTAGACTTCCTTATAGGCTATCTTACTAACTGTAACAGATATGAAAAAATAACCAAGATGTCTTTATTTTCGTGAAACAATGAGCTGTAGCTAACAGCTTTTATTTCAGAGTAAGAGGCGAGTTTTCGGTTTGTCAAAATACGTACAATTCATAAGTTTTTAAAGTTATCACAATATTACTAAAACATTCTACAGGTACTTTTTTGAGAGCAATGCAGTAACATTGGCAGTCATTGTTATGACTAGTTGAGACGTACCAGCTGCAGTCGCAGCTGATTGTTTTAACTGGAAATTATTTTTAAGTGAAAGATTTTAAGCGAAAGATTTGTAACTCTCCCAAAAAAGAGCTCGGCAAAAAGGTGTAGCGATTATCGGCTTACCAGCTTAATGAGCCACTTTCTTAAGATTTTCCTGAAGATCATCCATAGGAGAATATATGCAAAATGTGAATCTCAGTTCGGTTTTCGTAACGGGTTCGGTACGAGAGAGGTCCTGTTTAGTATTCAGGGTATTTTGGTCCAACAATGCAGGGATGTCTCTGTTCCTGTTTATGCCTGTTTCATAGACTATGGGAAGGCTTTTGACAGGGTGCAACATGAAAAGCTTATAACAATCCGTTGGCCTGGACGATAGAGACCTCAAGATAGTTGCAAATCTCTACTGGAACCAAACTGCACAAATCAAGGTAGATCAACAAATTTCAGATGGAGTACGAATCAAAAGG
>JAUIMV010000042.1:0-11798 GCA_033557775.1 Berosus sp. SLE1611
GTTTCCGCCTCTGCGGCTTTTACCTAGCTTTCTATCTCTCTCATACGCTTACCAGTGTTGGCCTTTCCCTCTTCTCTCTGTTTTTCGTATAGCAATTAGTTCCTCTTTGATTGCAATTCTATCCTTATTTCTGGTGGCCATTACTGCCTCTTTAATAGCTACCGCTACTGCATTTTCAATTGTCTTTTTAATACTGTCTTTTTCAAAAGCTGCTGTTTGTTTGAACCATATTTAATTAAAAACATTTTATTATTACTATTTGTATATTTAACACCAGATATTTCACAAACTTTTCGTCTACACAGCTCGTCAGAAAACTAATGCATGCTCTAACTAGTTGATATCGTGTATGTCACTCATCAGTTTTATTTATGAAATAGCGTTTTTCAACATAAATAAAATCTATATACTGTTAACACACAATGTGGCATACTTATTGGGGTTTTCATTCTGCTTTTGAACATAATTCCTTGAATATAGAGACTATTGCTAGTGCTGATTGCTCAAAACTAGATATATCCTTAAATTTTGTTAATTGGAAGTTCGTGAACAGCTTCTGGTTTTAAATCCTAACAAGGGATTTAATCTGAATGGAATCTACCCATTATTTGTTCTTTGTCTTATGCAGAGACGCTTGCCATTCCTATTCATCTTAATTTTAATAAATGATGGCATTTTCCAGCCCCCTGTAAATCTGCCATGATTTCTCTTATTCTCAAAAATGGAGACAGTGATGATGTTTCCAATTATTGGCCAGTTTATAAAATTTCTGTTTTTGTTAAAGTATTTGAACCCATTTGTCTCTAGTTTTGCTAAAATTATATAACATGGTTTTTGTAAGGGTCACTAAACTGTGTTAAATCTAATTGCTTACAGCAAATATTTCATTTTCAACTCCTCTTTTATATGTTTATGAAGTTCACAGAGAAAAAGAATTAGCATATACCTACTTTCTACAACAATGATTTGGTCCATGTAAAGAAATGCAATGACCTTAGAGTTAATTTTGACTCAGAATAAGTTTTATATATTAAATAATAATATTGATAAAATTACTAAGAACCCTGTTTTGGTTTTATTTCTCGAATAACCAAACCATTTGCTTATGGCAATTCTATTTTACATTTACACAAATCATTGCCTTTTGGACTATGAATTAGTTGTGTGGAATCCAAGGTACAATGTGGCAATATGTCGCATTGAAAGAGTTGAACGTAAATTTCTTACATTTTCTCAACCCCACTCTAAATATAATGTGATTCTTGAGAGTTACAAAATGTTATCATTCGGTAACAGACATAAGATGAGCTACATGACAACTGTGTGCTAGCTTATAAACTGCTCGCCTATTCTTCAGTCTTTTTCTACATCGTTTGGCTGTTAGACATTTTATACAGTCACCCAGTGTTATATTGGACATATATCACCTGTATATAGGATGTTACCAAATCCAAATCAGCATTCTTACGTAGCAACATTTTCAATGATAACTTAGCCGTCTTTAAGGATGGGTAGTGCGCTGACCCTGCCATCTAGTATGGTGTACACGAATTTATTCTCTAAATTCCACATACTTCGATGAATTCAGTTCAAATTTTCCGTGCCATTTTATTACATGATTCCGCGGAGAATGCGTTTGCTTAATTTTGTAAAAACACATAAATGGCTCTAATAAGGCACTCTAAAGTTATGACAGAGTTTTTTCTCTATGTGCTCAAAAGTTGTAGATAAACGTTTCAAATTTTCAGCATCTGCATATTTAAACATTTGCCAGAGGATACGTTTGCTAAAATTTTACATTTTTTGTTTTGAAATGACATTAAAAGATTTTGACAATTCCAAAAAAAAAAGTAAATAAAATAATCATTCTAGCAAACGTATCCTTTGGCAAATGTTTTATTAAGCACACACTGAAAATTTGAAATGTTTATCTACAACTTTCGAGCACTTAGAGAAGAAACTCTGTCTAAACTTGAGGGCACTTTAAAGAGCTGTGTTAGAGTCATTTACGTGTTTTAACAAAACGTATTCTCTGCGGAATCACATTATAATATAGCACTGAAAATTTCAACAGAATTTATTGAAGTGTGTGGAATTTAGAGAAGAAATTCGTACACACTTTTTGTCCGTACAAAGGTACCACCCATCCTTAAGTACAAAATTAGATCGAGCTTTTTAAATGGCTAGCATGGATTGCATTCTTATTATGTCTGTGACTCGCTTTACCTTGAAATCTTTTTTTTAAATATATATTTGTATGGCATTCAATACATTTTTGCTAGGTATATTTATAGGTTATGTAGGTATCAGAAGATTGTTGTCTTGTACCCTTTAACTTTATTATTGAATGCTTTTAGTGGAAACTGTATTGGTATTTATCTTATTTGTTCTGTGAATGTTATAAATAAAATAAAATTAAAACAATTCCTGTTGGTATGATATGCATTTTTTTCAGGATATTTTACACGGTCATGCATGCATAGTTGTAGTATTTAGTAATAATCATTTTGTAGTAAATAACTTTTTTCTGTTTTTAGGGTTAGGAACATTAGGTCAAAGCTCTCCATTTAAGCGACAGATGTCACTGCGAGTCAACGATCTTCCAAGCAACACAGAAAGATTAAATGCATATCGATCAACAACCACACCCACAGGGATCAAAACTGTTTCACCCATCCCAGAGAACGTTCCAACAGACACAGTAACAGCACTTTGTCAACAACTATCACAGGGTCTAAGTCAGTTAACCCACAGTGGATCTGATGACTTCAATTTCAACAGTCAAACTTCAGTCAACCAGAACAACCTAACGATATCAATAACGAACACAACAAACGCATTCAACCAGTCAATAACAACAACCCCGACCCCACCACCAGCAAACTCAATTACACCAGTAAGTCTCAACTTCAGTCCTAGTGTGCACACCTCTGTAACACCAATCTCAAATCATTCGCCGAATCCGAGCACAGATTCAAATACGAGCTTGCCAAAGCCAGAACAGTGGCTTGGCCAGATAGTTAATTCAGCCACACCTCCTCCACTACCCAAAATGGACGGAATTCCTACACGAAGATCTCTACCCCTCGGTGCACATTCCAGAGCGATGTCTCTGGATTCTGCTGAAACTTTCCCTAGGTCACACCCAGATCCATTCGATGCTGAGTGGGCTGCTATTGCCGCACGCCAAAACACTAACAACACGAACCCTTTCTTGTCCTCCAACACTACACCACAAGCTTTCCAAATTCAGCTTTAGTAGTATCGGATTAAATTTGAGAAATCTTGGAAACTATCATTGTTAAAATAATTGTTAAATTTTAATAAGCAAATGGAATTTTTAAAAGAGGATTTTCGCCTTTCCAGCAGAATGTAGATATATTATTTGTATATACACAGCTTTGTTACTTAGGATTATTGTATATTTGTTTTTTTTTCAAATAAAGTAACGCAATAATTCCCATGCTGGAAGGGCTGAATGACTGAAGAAACATTTAATATCATTGTTAAGAACTTTTTAAGATTACAATATTTGGCAAAGTAAGGTACAGTTAAACTCTCTTATATCACAATTACCCATATAAACTATAGAAGCTGCCTAATTGTAATATGTATTTATGCTTTGTAGCCAATGTCAGCAATAATTTCGTTACTCGTGGTGGCAAACGGTATGGTGAAATATTGTTTCTTGCATCTTAAAATGAGAGAATTGGTTGCACTGGTTGCGAAGAGTCAATGCATACTGCAAGTATACAGCTTATAGTATCCTGCATACACACAACGAAATTTTTTTCAGTTAATTTTTAATAATAGGAAAGATCCTGGCATATAGTATCTAAACAGCAAGCGAGTTGATATACCACAGTATCCATACGTACTTTTGGCGTGGTACGGGTAACTGTGAAATAAAAGATTTTTTTGTACGTTAATTTGGCAAGTATTGTAATTTTTAAAGAAGTTTATTTGATCTTTGAACTTTTTAAAATCTTGTCGGGCACTGAATTGTTCTTTTTTATAAAAATCAGACACTAGTATGACATTTTTGTCAACTTAAATTTTTAATTTATTTTATATTTATATATTTTTGTTGGAAATACATTTTTTTTACTATTACTTTAAAAGAATATTTTTTAGATTTTGTTATAACTCTGTAACATTCTGCTTTGCGAAAATATGACCACACCATTGATTTTTGATGGTATGCAGGTTGTATTTTTTTCAAATGTGCTTGGAACGCGCTCAAATGTTAACTATGATTAAGAAATATTAATTGCAGAATTTTCTGCTATTTTTAATACAGCGATAAAGTGATTGAAATAATGTCAATTGTTTTATTTTACAACATTTGAGTAACTTCTATGCACTTCACATAATTGTATGAAATGTATTTTTTTAAGCAATTTTCGTTATAAAGTCACAGAACAAGCGCATATAATGTTTTGATATGCGATGCCTGGACTTTCTGTGCAATTGTTGTAAATATAAATTTGATGTTAAAAAATGTTATAATTACTGTCATTTTGTTTTGATCGTTCTGTGCCTCAGTAGTTATTGGTTTGAACGCTGGCGTTGTTGTACTTATATGGATGTTTACTTACGAACAAATTTTTGACGTGCTTTTTAAAGAACAAAAGTGAGAATGAAATCAAAGGCAAGGTGTATAGTGTGCAAAGGTTTTAGATGCTGATAACTTCTGAAGGTGATTTAAATATTATTTTTTGTTTTATGCTGTTTATAAATTGGCAATAAAACCAGTTTGATGGACACGATAGTATGAATTATGAGAGAATAAAATACAAGACATTTTATTGGTTTTGCATAAATAAGTTTTTTTTTGATACCCACTGAAAATTAAAAATAACGTGCATATGTTTAGACATTGACTGACATTGTCCTAAGCCTTTAAACATTCATAGGGGCTAGGCATTTTAAAATATACATACATGTTTACTTGTTCTATAGGGTTTGGGGTATGATTATGAGATATCCCTTTATTATTTATCTTGATTTCAAGTACATAAAATTAAATTAGCATAAACATTGTCTTCAAAATGTGTCATATACTGACCGAAATAGAAGTACATTACAATAAAATGACATAAAACTTGTTACAAGATCAAGTAACCATACTACCTAAAATAGCATTAACAGATAAATAGTAAAAGGAAGTATATAGCCACCATGGTACTCAGAGGCCAAACTATAAATTGCTCGAACTATAAATGCATTTTATATACATAGCTTTTGGCAGTTTATTTTTATAATCCTCTTAAAGGTGTTTTTCTTCCTACAACATTTTGGATACAAAACTATTGCTTGATTGAAAATAATTCTAGCCTGAAAATTGTGATTTGGGGCACATGTGGACATGAAGATGCGGGGCACATGTGGATGTCCACATGCACCCCATTTCTAATGTTTTTTAACATATTTTTTATAGGATGGTAAGGACATATAAACGTAAAACTTCAAGGGTAGATATTGATAAAGCAGTCGTAGAGAGAGCCCTAACGGAAATTGGTCATAGAAGAATGTCAATTCGTACAGCAGCAGCAGAATTTAGTTTAACAAAATCGATGTTACACAAACATTTAAAAAAACAACGTGTGAAGAGGATGATTCTGGTGCAGATATATTTGAAAAAAACCACTTGAGATTTTTTAGGGCTACTATATAACTTGTTTTGTGTGTTGAAGGGGTGTCATACAATCAGGTTAACCCAACAGCCTTGCTAATCCCCCATAAAATCATTGTCTTCGAGATAAGACTTTTGTGGACCGTATATCTAACAATGGAAGCCCGAATATTTTACAACTTACGTCTGTTGAATTTCAATAGCTTGTAAAATGACACCTCTCGAATACACAAAGTTTATTGACGCCAATAAATGAACCTCAAGTGGTTTTTTTCAAATATCTCTGGTCGAACTATACTTGAATACCACTCAAGAATAAATCACTTTATAAAATTAGTCTCACGCCATTAAAACTTCTTGACAACTATAACACCATAAGTAAACATATATGAGAGCTATACCTTCACTAATATTTTCAATACAGTCGGAGACATCTAGAATAATTTTTTCGATTTTATTCACAATGTCTGAAGCGGGAAATTCTAAATAGTCCACATTCACCTCTTGTCCACTAGTGCCCCCTTCTCCCCTAAATCTATTGGCTATGAAAAAGTGCATGGTGCAATAATGGCTGTTTCCTGATCAACGTACTGAACTATCTCCTTGATAGCAAATATTTATCTTGAGAGCTTATTTTCAAGTACACCTACATGAAAAATCCAAAAAAGCATAGAATTGATAGTAATGCCTAAACATTTTGCTTAACTTTGATTGACAAAATACCCGAATTCTTAAAAAAATCAAGTTCAGTTTCAGCTTATTGTTTCTGAACCAATCTACCAAAATACTAGGCTGATCATTAACCATTACCTATAGTCATGGGAAATGCTGTCGCTTCTATAGTCGTGGATCCACTGGACCTGTGTATTTTTAAAATGACGTAAAACTAACTATTTGGATTTTTCTGTATATTTCAATCAAAAGTAATATTTGATTTTATAAACAACATATATTTACCAAAATCAAGAAAACGAACTTAATATTATATATCTAAATGGCACTTACAAATTAAAAATAAATACAAAATAAGTATTCTCGATTCTAAATTGTGTTTTCTAGTTAACAAAAGTATCTTGCTTTTGAAAATCAAGAAAAAACATTGTTCATAAAGAATTAACACTTGCCCAATCCCATGCATTAATTGCACATAATATTTGCACAAGTCATGCATATGGTCTATTTGCACTTGGAGCATAAGTGGACAGTCTGCTCTCTCCCCAGGCAGACAGAATGAACATTTCTTCGTTTTATTCCTATCTAATTTTAAGGTGTCTCTAGAACTCCCCTTCCTTGTTTATGGAATTTTGAGAGCTGCTGCAGTGTTTATTCGGAGTTACAGTCATTTTAGAAGCTCTTTCGTGGCACTGTTGGATGATGTAAGCATTCACGTCCAACAATCTATGCAGAATAAACATAGACTAATGACGTGTTTTGCCACTGCTGAAAACATTTGGTCAATAGAATCGACACCACCTTTTGTGCTGTTATAGTGTAGTATGATTTCAGGCTTGTTTGTGGACTGGTCCACGGTGTAGTTGTGATGCTTCGAAGGCACGAGTATGATGCTCTTATTTTGTTGTTGTACATAGCTGACGATTGTCTATTCTTTAGCGAATGCTCCAAAATCCAAATTGAAGATTCTTAAGGGGCAACGATTTTTTAGAATCGCCTTTTTGTTTTTCTTCTTTGTTCCTACAACAGTAGTGCCTTTTTAGCATAGTACAGACAAGTTTCGTTTGGGTGTACCAGTTGCCCGTCGTAATGTTACGAATGGTGTTCAAAATTGGCCAGCATAATCTTAGATATGCTTGTACTGGTACTGGTAGTTTTTTCGCCTCATCTGTCAAAGTGAGTCCACCAGTATTTTTCCACAGCACAAATACGTACTAAGGACATAATGCATTTTAAAGTCTGCAAGACATTTCCTTTTTGGTCCGTATTTAATCCGTTAACTGGGAATGTAACGTTTGAACCCACAATGGCCGCGGAAGCCTACCAACATTTCATCAATTGTTCACATGATAATCTTTGTCAAATTAATTTATCAATCCTGTAGTGATGCATCTGGATCCACTTTCTTGTGCTCTTCTATGTCTGCAGAATTGTCAAAGCGAAGGCATATTAGAAGTATATAAAAACGTACTGAAGACTTACTTTGGTGGAAAATTTCTCTTCCAGTTCCATTAGTTGTAAACAATGACACAATAGGTTCATGATTAGATTTGAACACCGCAGAATACATCAAAAGACCTTAAAACATCCCAGTTATTCCTTTAGGCATTATCTCAAATTGTACAAACTGGGGATTTGTATATCAACTCCAAACTTTCTAATTTTTATTTGGCAGGAAGGATTTTGCCCTTCATACCACTATGAAACTATAAATTAAATGCTTCATTTAGATTGTAAGGCTCTATAGGTGTTAATGGAGATGTAGTTGATGGCAATAATATAATTCCCAACTTTATTTAGTTCTAGTGGTGCTTTAGCCCACTTATACCGATCCATAATATTAGCCAGTAGAATGTGGTTGTTCACTCACCCCACTGTCATTAGTACTTTCGCAATCAGATATCGCAGAGCTGTTGTCATGTTTACTGACTAAAATGAAGTCCTCATCAATATCCAAGAACTGATTGAACGTGTTTCAGCATTACAATTAGGCATGGAGTTTTCATTGATTTTTTTATGACTTCTTTCTAATTCTTCATTCAGCCACTTTTCTAATATATAATCATCATTAAAACATGCACTTTTACTATATGCCTTCATGACGAACAAAAACAATAAACAAAACTACATAAAATAACAACAACAAAAAAGTTACATGTCTTTAATTGTAGGTCCAATGGACTGAGAATATTGCCAATTTTAACAGCTTATTAAACATTTGTTCATGCTCAAATAAAATAAAATTTGTATCCATACGAATCGAGATTATTTTTGTAGCAATTTTTGTAAATTGAAAGCGTATTTTCAATTTGTGTTTTATAATTTTTCGGTAAATATTGGTACCAGAACTTAAATGAGTTTTTTATTTTTTGTTTCTTACACTGTTTACGTAATAAACTTGCGTTTTCTTATGGAAAACCATATTTCTGTGATAATGCTGTACTTTCGTAATGCATATGCTAGCATTTTTCAAAAATGTCATGAAATTGTAATCATTGAAATCTTGTCATACACGTCTCCTTTATCTGGTAAATAAACGTTAGACTCCTATACACTACCGAATTTGGTCCTGTAACCAAAATCAGTAGCAATATTGCTTCTTGTAAAAATTTTATGTCAAAAAATTTAAAATTTTCAAGTCTCAGCAGTGATTTTAGTTGCAAAATTCACAATTCACACAAATTCACAAATAAAATAGTTTTGGCAGTAATCAGAGATGGAAATTGATGTCTTCGTGCAAGCCCCCCCAATTTTTTATATTAATTCATTATGACACCGGGTGTGATATAAAAAAAAATCGAAAAAATTTGATGAGTTCTCACATGTTGTTAATATAGTGCTGATTAAGTGTATTGGAGATCTAACAAAATGAATTGATATTAATAAAACGTTTTCATGAAGATATCTTTACTCTTTATATTTAAATGTACTTATGAGTGGTCACCTGAAGCATTTTTCATATGGAAACCTCATGATATCGAAAAAGTCCTAGTAAAATAGAGTTTAAATAAGGTATATTACCCTCTACACCTGCCAATATAAAATTTAATGCACAAAAACATATATTAATGTCGTTAACATAACTTTAGTTTACAGATACTTAAGAATAAAACCGAATCTTACCTAACATCTTTAATAATTGATTAAAAAAAGAAAAAGGCTGAAAAATAAGATGTAGGGATCATGTTGAGTATGTAAGGTTGACTAGCTTTAACAGTTGTTTTAACTATTATAACCCGATTGCCCCTCATTTGAGCACAATAACTGTAGCTTTTACTATGTATAAGATGTCACTTGCGATGTTTTGAAATGTTGCGTTGGCACGTTTTTCCAACCACAATACGTTAACCTGAGTGAACATTCCATTTGAAATAAGAGGTTTTAAATAATTTTAGTAAAACAAAATATATTTAACTAAAATTAGTGCAGTGCCAAGGCAACTTCTCACAATAACAAAAGTGGAAGTCATTTAATTTTCCGTCCAATAAGTTTACAGGTCTCAGTAACAAATTTTTCTGACAGATTTTTTATGGTTGGAAAATTGCAAAAATATATAGCAGCTTATAATAACAGTAACAGCATATTTAAAATCAATCGGCTATTACTTTGAATTCAATCTTTCAAAATTATTGACTATATGATTTAATAACTAGGGGTTGGTGAGGCCTAATAAGCCAACAGCTTTTATACTTTTCTAATCGTATATATTCTTAATGTTATATTTGGCACTAAGGATTATAAAATTAAATATAATCAGGAGCATTAAACAAACGATTTGATTATAAAATAGATGATAGTGAAAAATGGATAATTTGCCCCTATATGATGGGTAAGACGCGTAATTGGGCAATATAGGGTATGGAATTTCTATACTATCTAATCTTGCAAAACTCATATACAAACATAGCCTCATTATCCTCATACTCTACTCTCACAACAACAATGTTGTCAATCTTTGGTATTTATAGCAAGCTATTCAACCTTCGATTGATGTACAAATTAGGCATGGCTAGGTTCCCTTATCTTTCTTCAGAATGTCATTTTGCGCATCTCATAGTTTTGTTCATTGCTGGCAATTTGTACTTTTTTCCTTTCTTAAGATAGCATTTCTCGACGTTTGCTAAATTTCACGTGCTCTAAATCAGTCTCGATGCCGTAAGATTCAGGTCAAAAAGGCTATGCAATCCTACCGACTGCGCCAATTATATGTTAAGAAAATGAATGTGACTTTTTAAAATATAAATTTTGTTATACAACATAAGATTTACACTATTAAAATTGATTACAAACTACGTGTTACTAGTTCTACTGCTAAATACTGAATGCTGGATCTGGAATGAATAGCTAGAATCCTAGCACAAGATATAGAAACTGCAAATTAGTAAAAGATAATACAAAGATAATTATATAATGGGTGTATTGTAAGGGTTTCATATAACTCCTTCCCCTTGAAGACTGAAGATTACGGAGGGTAGTTGTTCTGGTGTGGCTGAGGGTTGTCTTCATAATTTCTTGTTAAGGTAGGCAGAAGAAAGGGTTGAACATTTATCGTTGTGTTTTTGGAGGAATAAGTAACATTGCCATTAGTTACGTTGCAATTGTCAGTATGTTTAATAAAAGAATTTTCTTTAATGTTGACCAGAGTCTTGTTGTTGCAGGAAAATGTTGTTTTTATTGGGGATGTAGCTGGTAGAACTAATAAGTGGTTGTTAATTTCTTCAAAAACTGACACCATTAGGTGGACATCGATGTGATGACATTGTAGGTTTTCAGCTCTGATGATGTTGACAAAACAGGGGTCAGGAACAAGATCTTTTCGTTGGTGACAAATGTAGGTTTCTTCATATTGGAAGTGTAAAGTACCGAGTACAAGGAAAAGTTTCAGGGGTAATATAAGGGTGGATTTATAACGTAAGGTTGTCAGATAATAATTCTAGAAGTCGTCGATTCTTAAAATTGGAATATGTATAGCAAAGATAATTTTTGATCTTTGAATTATTACCTGCACGCCATAATATTGATAATAATTATAAGGGCTAGAAAGTTTTAGATGTTTACTTTGGCCATTCGATTTTGTTAAGTGATTTATTAGTTTTGTTAGGTAAGAGAGGGGAATCACCGAACTGTGAAGGGTTCCCAAACTGGCAAACATTAATGAGTTTTCTAAATTATCCAAAAAATTAATTAGATTTAGGTAGTTTAAAATAATTTGGTCAATTATACTAGAATATGAAATATATAAACTAATGCTGTTAAGTTCAGATGAAATTTCATTTAATTTGTTCGATATAAGCAGCTGGTTTTGCGATAAAGAAGTTATAGTTTTATTATATTTTTTTATAAGTGCAAAGTTTAACGAAGCTTGTAACTTTAACTGATTTTGCAAAATATTTTCGTTTTTCTGGAGGATTGCAATTTTTTCATCGTAATCTTGACGATCGTTATCATCTAAGGTTCCGAATAGCCATTGGGTAGCAGTACCAACAAAGTT
>JAUIMV010000043.1:0-11736 GCA_033557775.1 Berosus sp. SLE1611
AAAAAACGAAAATTGTAATAGAAGTACAATACCCTTATTTTCTAAGATATGAAAAACATTATTAAAAAAAGTTACTTTAAATGTAAAAATAAGGCCCAATATGAACTTTGGCGTAAAAAGTTTCAAAAAAACTTTTTGAAGTGAAAACTTCTTTAGGTGCGTTGGGCATATTTTGAGATGGGAAAAAACCATCGAACTCGCAACACTCTTACCGTAACCGACACATCTGTATATAACGTAGTATTTTGCTAGTAGTGGGGGTACAGGATCGTGAGTTAACGAAAGTTAGAAGGAAATGAAGTTTACACTCTGTCGGCACTCCTGGAGTGCCACTTTTTTTGCACATAACTAATTCTCAATTACAGTTTAAGGTTAGAAGTATATTTTTAATATTGTATGCATTATAAACCAATGCAAATCTATTAGTATAAGAATGTAAAATCTATAAAAGTCATTAAAACCATATAACTTATTACAAGTTTCGTTATTTGCAAAATTTGAACTTCAATAAAAAATATTCAGATATAGATGTAACTAAAACACAAATTTTTTTTAAATGTATAAATTTTTATTGACTTTCCCAGATAAATCCTTTTTTTAAGAAATTACTGTTGGTTTTACTAGAATTAGTGGAGTATTAAGCCAGATAAATGTAAAATAAATAAACAATTTAAAACTATGAACCCAGCCCTAATTGATTTTAACTAACAAATTTTTATGGCATACCAGTTGACTGGGCCGCAGCGGGCGCCGTTCCTCCCCCAGGTGCACCTGGCGCTGCACCTTGGTTCTGGGTTGCCGTCTGTGGTCCAGGTTGAGATCCAGTGGGCGCTCCAGATTGTGGTTGTGCAGGAGATGGTGCAGGTGGTTGAGTTTGCGCAAGTCCTGCTTCACCACCCGCCGTTGGTCCAACAGGTCCTGATGGATTCACGAACCTTTGGGGCATACCTATTGTACCTGGCCTTTGCTGAGGTGTCACTACACCTCCACCTGACAGTAAATCTGACAAATCAAATAAAAATATTTTACAGCACAAGCAATAAATTTAAAGCTATGTAATTTCTCATGAAGTTAATTTGCCGTAAACTATATGTTTTGTATATTGAATTCAAAGGCCTTATTTACAAGATTTTTATAAAGAATGAATGTGAAAACCAAAATGGTTCTTTTTTTGCGGCGCCTCAAAGCGAGGCTGTTAATCTAGCTGAAGAACTGTAGGTTTTTTAAATGTATTTTTTTTTTGTTTTGAGGAAATAAACTACTTACCATTTTGAACACCTTGTGGTCCTCCGTTGGGATTTGGGTAGCCTGTATAAGGAGTAGAACCTTGCATTGCTTGTCCAACGGGCATCTGCATCATGTTCGGTGGTTGCATTCTCGGACCCATTGGATGCACTCCATGTTGACCAGGGGGTCTAGCATTTATATGCATTGGTCGCCCTATCATACTACTAGGACCATTCTGCATTCCCTAAGGAAATAAAATTCAATAAATAAAATAAAAATAATGAAATATACAAAAAAAATTAACAAATAACTAATATAGTCCATACCACATATCTTAACACCTGAAACTCATATGTAGTTTATATGAGTTCTGCACGTCAAGTTACATGTTATTGCATATACCTGGGTGTTAATCCCAAGATATATATAGAACTCTTTTCCTATTTGGGCGATTTTGTACATTTAAATGATAAAAAATATTGTTGGAAATAAGTTAACTGCTTACAGGGAAAAAAAGCTTTTTACCTGAGGCACATTATGATTTCCTTGAAGGTTATGTTGTCCGGGTGCCATCATGGTGGTATTGCTCATTGGTTTGTTTACGCTGCTACTGACGACTAGACCGCCTCCTGCCATCCCCGAAATAGTGCTCATGTTGCTGTTCGTCATGATATTGCCTCCCCCACTATTATTCATACCTGCAATAAAAATTTAAATATATACAAGCTAACCTTTAATAATTTTTTTTAAATTTTATTATTATTTATTTATTTTTTTACTGAAATGAAAGAAAGAAGAAACATTCTTCCGCAGTCGTTACAATTTGGAGACAAATATTTCTATATATACACACAAAGCAGCCATAATGAGAATATCAGTGTTTTTCTTTAGATCAAAATGTCTGTAAAACCTGTGGTTACATAAAATTCAATTTTACATATCTGAAAACTATTATTTTACCTACCTTGAATGGAACTCATGACTTGAGGAGAACTGCCATTATTTGCCATGGATTGTAAGGCGGCATTATTCGAAATACTTGATGGTAAACTCCCTAAGGTCATTTGGTCCACTCCACCTTTAGCTATCGAAACATTCGGGGGGCTCTGCAAGTTAGGACTTTTACTTCCCAGTTGCCCCCCAGCCATGGTTAGTGCTGCGTTTCCAACTAGACCCCCCTTCTAAAAAAGAAAAGTGGACGTTGAAATACCAATTGATTGAAGCTTCCATAGTTAGTATTTAAAATAATTTTTTTGTTCTGGGAACTAGCTGCGTTGAGGATTATGGATATTGCAAAGTTTCGTACACTTCAGGGATATCTGTTCTTAAAGAGGCAAAAAACAGAACAGTTCTGTTTGTGCCTCTTTAAGAACAGATCTCTCTGAACATGTCCCTTGCAACAGTGGATGAAGCATTGGAATATCTGAAATCCCTGACACAGTTTGTACCCAGAACGATTATATCATTGTGATTTATTCGACATTAAAATCTTTAATTGTTTTCTACTTTTAACAGCATGTGAATTGTAATAAATATTGATATTTATTTATTTTCTTTTATGAGAAAGACTAAATTTTAAGACAAAAAAATAAATAGTGGTTGCTTAGAGCTGGTTCGTTATAATCTCTCACTTTTGACGTTTTAAAATCTGCGCGAAGTTGTGATTTCAGTACCCTTAAATAACAGTTCAGTGACGGGCCGTATTTAGGCAGAAGAAAATTACTGCAATTTATATCCGGATATAAAATGGGGATACAATGATCGGAATATGGTGGATTTTCCTTATTCACCAGTGAAAAATATTGATGTCATCAATATTGTGGATTCTTAACATTTTCGAAAAACATAACCTCACCAAATGGAGAACCGGCGCCAATGAGAGGTTGCCAAAGCAACCAGAGACAATGAAAGTTTGCTCTGCACATTTCTGGCCGAGGGGAAACGTAATCATGAACCAGCTCTACCAAAAAAAACACAGCATCTATATTTTTAAACAAAAATAGACCATTTTAAAATGTATCCTTAGAAAAGAAATCATATTTTTTTTAAAAAAGTATATAAAAAAAATCTGGTGGTGCAGCAGTAGTGAAAAGGGAACAAAAAACTCTGAAAACCTTATCGGAAAAAATAACTAATAATATTATTTTATTTCTTCAATTTAAGTCTTTTCAGATACCATAGAAACTTTTTTTAATGTTTGGTTTATATCCAGCAGTGTGTAAATTTTAAAGAAGTGACTCTGAGGAGATATATACAAATTAAAATCATGAGGCAGAAAAAAATTGGACACCAGTTTAAAAAAACAACTGCAGTCCTTCAAGTAAATTTAATTAATTAATGCGATACAGCCATTGGTTTCGGTCATTCAGACTATCTCCAAGGCTACGGTCTAGCTGTCAAATCCAGACAATAATTTGAGCATACCCTTGAAGATGACCTGCATGACCGAAACTGATCATTATATCAGTATTAAATAAAATTTACTTGAAATACAGACACACCTATTTTGTATAATTTCAACATGGTCCTCATAACAGGAATCATATAACAAAAACTAGTCAGTAAATTTGAATAAACTCACAAATATCTGTGTAAGTATACATATTTTAAATTAACAAGAAAATAATTATTATTATTTAAATAAATACTTACTTGTTGCAGCATATGGTTAAGCTGCATCTGTTGTCGAAGTGCATTTTGGCCGTCAGTGTTGTCAATGCCATTTTGCAAGCCACCTGGCCCAGGACCTTGAGCGGGTGGTTTGCTATTGCCAATGTTATCAGATCCCAGGTGCCATGATGTCGAACTTATTAGCTCATCTGGAAGGTCTTTTTCCAAATCGAACATCACATCTGACAGTACATCTGAGGCACAAAGATTATTTTGGTTATTGTATAAGTGTATATTTTATTTCATAGAATTGATTTTTTAACTAACTTAAAATAATGATGATGGTGATGAATGATAAAACGGGGGACGATCACAGGTTTCTCCACACAGAAGAACGTTGTTTGTTTTAGTGCAATCTTAGAAGTTCAAAAACTTTTGATATTATTTATTTTATAAAATTAGTAAGTAAAAATATTGACCCCAAATGTAAATACGTATAAACCACAACCCCACCATAGCACGGCGACTGACTGTTGAATTTATTGATAGGAAAAAAATTTAAAATTCATGTCATTATATTGTGAGTCTGGCAGAGTCAGTAGATCAAATAGAAACACCGAAACATTTAGGTGGTCAAAGGAAACTAACACAATTGATCTACTGCAATAGTATTCTCGCCATTTTCAATAATAGACCATACTGATTTATAAAACGTTTTCTTTTTGCACCAAACTATCGCTATGGACAATTTTGATATGATGTTCAATGCAGAAAACATATAATCTAAACGTATCAACAAAGAAATCTCAAAATAAATTTGAAAAAAAAATATTAACTGCTAAAAAATTTTATAACTTAAACATTTTTGTTGTTTCAGATATTTTAAAAAGAATATTTCGATTGAATTTTTGTGTATTTAATTTTTCATATATATTAATATATTTTTAGCAGTTGCTAATTTGATATTTCTCTGTAATTTTTCTTTGAAAAGCAATATTTCATGATAGTGTTCGGATCAATATGAAAACATAAGATAACTTTATTCTGAAACTGAAGACAATCTTGGCTACATGTGGTTCCATAAGATTTTCTCGTGAAATCAAATATTTTCCTAAATCAGGATTGATGGGGTTTCTGGATGGAACCCGATGCATATACTTGTTGAGTGACGGCGTTTCGCCCATCATTACAGAGGGCATCTTCTGGATGTTATTTTTGGGAATTATCATTTTGCTAGCATATAATCTAGAAATCTAAGTCAATGGCTTTTGACTTCAAGTCATTCTCTTTAAAATAACTCGAGGGATCTAGCCGCACATTATGGTGATTTTTTGCCTCCAGAGCCAATCCGAATTTTGAATTATATATTATGCTATTAACTTTGCAAGAACGATTGTTTTCTTCTTCCCAAAAATAATGTGCTGAAGACGCTTGCTGTAAATGGGCGAAAAGTTGACACTATGACTTGGGTTCCATCCAGAAACCCTAACAATCATCAAAATGGTATTTTCCTGAACTTTTAAATCCTCTTATTAACCATGGATGAAATGTGGAGTTTTTACGACTCAGACACAAGACAGTTGATGGAATGGAGACATTCTGGTTCGCCAAGGCCATAAAAAGTTAACAGTGCAGAAATCTGCCAAAGCAGTTCTTGTTTCATTTTTTTGGGATACTTGTGGGGTCTATGGTCGATTATTAAAAAAAAGCAAATCCATAACTGGAGAATACTGCATTATTAACATCTCTATGAGAAAAAATCATAAAAAATGATCTGCTAAATTGACCAAAGGTATTCTGTAACCCTTAAATCGAACCATCTATTGCACTACAGAGGAGAAGAGGATGTCGCACAAGGAGGAGTGGGTTTTGTTGTTCACAAAAACCACAAGCAAAACATCTAAACTTCAGTGTTTCTCCAAGAGTCATATATCTTATAGTAAAGCTTAATTAAAGATATAGTGGAAAGATCATACAATTGTACCTACCAACAACAGAATATGATGAAGTAGTAGGTTTCCACTAAGATATACGAGGGGTTGCACATTTCCGCCAGCCAGTTTGAACATTCTTCCCCTCCTTCCTATATTACTGGAGTCTCATTTTTTTCGCAATTTTCCTACAGGATGGAAGGGCAGAGGAGACGTACGAGTGATATACCAGCGCCCCATGGCTTTGACTGTGATTTAGTTTCAAACTGTCATTTACTACAACTTTTGTCATGCCATGGAATGTCTGAAGGAGCTGTTTCTGCCTCAAAGAAAACGATGGTCTGCAAGTAGTATCCACCATCCGTTAGGTTTATAAAAAAGGCTGTGTCAGTCCAACAAAGATATTTAATACACCTGTTGCCTGGAGGTTTCTGGCCTGAACGTCTTGACCCCACTCCCCTGACCTGGCCCCCTGTGACTTTTGGCCCATTACCAAAGCTGAAGGAGACCTTGAGAGGCCGCCACTTCAAAACCAGGTATCAGCTTTTTGCTTCTGTTCTGGGGGAGTTTCCTGACTGCGGATTTCATGGCCTGTTTCGAAACATGGATCAAATGGCTGAGAAGTGTGTGCAAATTGCCTAGCCTCTGGGAACCTCTGAACATAAGAAAAATGTTTATAAAAATCCCTGATGTTCAGAACATTAAAAGTCCACATGGAAACCTGTAACCCCCCGTATCTATGGCTATACAGCAGGACAAGAGGATTACACTTTCCTGATGGGAGATTTCAATGTTAAGCTGGGATTCAAAATGGACGATGCAGAAACTTCCATAGGCCCTCATGGTTAGGGTGAGAGAAATATTAGAGGAGACGTACTTTTGAATTTTATGCTTCATCTTGGACTCCACGCTATGAACTTGTTCTTCCAAAAAGAAGCCCAGCGATAGTGGACTTGGATAGGAACGATGACACAACAAGAAATGAAATCGATTTCATATTTTCTAACAAAAAAAATGTAGTCCAAAATCTTACCTTATTAAACAAGTTTTTAGGAGGCAGTGACCATTGGCTAGTTGGAGCAAGAATAAAGGTGAATGTTAGGGTAGAAGGAGCAAAAATTGTTACGGCCTCCTCAGGCAAAAAATGGACATCTATTAAAGATAAAGAGGCATACAAAAGGGAAATAGTTTTAAATTTTAAAAGCTTGGAAAATCTAAAGGAGGGGGATATCAATGTAAACGATCTAAACTGACAAATACGGCACACTTAAAAAGAAGCTCAAGAAAAGCACAGTGAAAAGGTTAAAGACACAGAAGAGAAACTAAGCCAAGATACGAGGAACGTTATGAAGGAGAAATGCGAGAAAAACATGGCAAATTTCTTAAAACAAATCAACAGAGATATTTCCGCATCAGTTAAAAACGATTTCAGAAAATATTACAGTGAGCATATATCCGAAGTTATAGAAAACAATACAAATTTGAAGGTGCTAAGGAGAAAACTTAGCAAAGGTAAAGAAGAATTTGTAAACTTCATGATAAAAGTGGGACAACAAAAACAAATAGAGAGGATATCCTTAAGATTGTAGAAGACTTTTACCAAGAACCATATAAAAATGACGCAGAACTTCTTGAACCAAGGCAGGTACCCAAAATTCAAAATGTAGAACCTGAAGATATCCCTGATATAACAGTTAATGAAATAAAATCTTCTCTCTCTGAAGTGACAATAAGAAATCGACGATATAGTTATCGAAAAAAAGAAGGAGGCGGTGCTTTAACACACATACTTCAAAGACTTCTGAAAGGTATAACACCCTCTCATTGGCACAATGCAGTGATTGTTCTAATGCATAAGAAGGATGATATTTCCGATTTACGAAACTATTGACCCATCAACCTTTTATCCCATCTTTAGAAGCTATTCACGAAAATCATAACAAAAAGGCTTGCAAATAAATTGGACAGTTATCAGCAGCACGAAAAGGCTGAATTCCATCAAGGTTAAGGTACAAAGGATCATTTGCAGGTCATTAAAACTCTAATTGAGAATTATGTGGAATAAAACAAGCCACTTATACTTATATTCGTAGGCTACGAAAAAGCATTTAATACCATAGATGATTCATAACCACTGTGCCGTGGCACTTTTGTGTGACGCCAAAAAGAAATGTATACAGTAAAAATTATAATCTTTTTCTTTGTGTGCCTCCAAATTTTAAAATTGTTAAAAGGTGTGCCGCAACAAAAAAAAGGTTGAGAATCACTGCCACAGACCAACACCAAATGCTCCAAGATCTAGCTCAGTGATTCTCAACCTTTTTTTGTCGCGGCACACTTTTAACAATTTTAAAATTTGGCGGCACACACTGTATAAATACTATATACATTTCTAAAATTTGGCGGCACACAATGTATACATACTATATACATTTCTAAAATTTGGGGGCACACTTTATGAATTTGGCAGCACACAAAAGTTGCGCAGGACAGTTGTTGAGAATCACTGATGTAGCTCTTTGTCGAATCAACCATCGATACACCATAATAATTAATAATAAGTACGAAACAGCAACTGCATGTGTAAGGCTCTATGAGGATTCAAGCAGATTTAAAGTAGAACGCAGTGTCAGACAAGGTGACCCTATATAACCAAAACATAAATGGAAAAGAACTGAATCATTTGAAATTTGCAGATGATGTTTTAATATCAGACAGCATTGACAAAGCCACACAAATTCTGTTAAGACTTCAACAGATCTCAACAATGGTTAGATTGTAAATATTTCGAAGACCCAATTTATGGCTAATCTTGTAGCAGGTGGTAAAATTCCCATGATAAGTGGTGAAATTGAACAGGTCCTGAACGCCATGCAGGCCGAGACAATCAAACAACTGAGATTCAAAGAAGATTAGGACTGGTATGGGCGACATTTTGTAACCTTACAGATGTATTTAAATTGGAAAATACCATAAACTTAAAAAGAAAAGCATTTACCAATGCGTTTTTCCAGTTATGACATATGGAGCAGACACCCACTTTAACCAAGAAGATAGTAAACAAAAAACAAGTAACGCAACATTCTATGAAGAGGTCCATGTTGGGCGTCTGTCTTAGGGATCGAATCCCAAACAATAAAGTGAGGATAAGGTCCAGTGTTGCAGATGCAGTTGGGCACATCGCAAGGATGACAGATAATCATTGGACTATAAGAATCCCACCAGAAAGATAAACCGATGACAAAAGTTTCAAACGAAACTGGATGCAGTCGGCGCAACACCATTATGGGGCTTATGATGCCGTGATTCACTACATTGAAATTTAACTGGACTGGGCACATCGAAAAGATGACAGATAATCGATGGACCAGAAGAATGTTACCAAAAAGATGAACTGATGACATAAAATATGTCAAACTGAACTGGATGCAGTCGGCACAGCATCATTATGAGTGGGGCAGATTACTAGACGCTTATATCCAACAGCAGACGTAAATCGGCTTATGAAGGTGATCATGATTGTATTTTTGCAGGACAATGTGGCAGCACAAAAATCGTGCGTTGTGATGAACAGAAATATTTTTTTGGAGTTCGAACTTCCTCTTCATTCGCCAGACCTGGCTCTGTCCGACTTTTACTTGCTTCCTCATTTCATAAAAATGTTTGAAAGGATATAGAATTTCGTCAACAACAAGAAGATATTTACGCTGTTGAGAGCTGGTTTGCGGAACAAGAAAAAAACATTTACTAAGGGGTTATAAATTAGAGGGATCGCTATAATAACTACAAATTTAATAGGAGAATACCTATATCAAATAAAGAAATACATTTTTTTAAATTTAAAATTGTGTTTTATTCCATGGTAGGCTAAGCATTTTGCAAAGAATTTAAAAAAGCTAAAGATTTCCAAAAGGATTGCACGAAATACCATCTACCATCCTCGATTTTTGTCAAAATTTTGTGTTTTATGATTTCTTGAATTCTTAAATGCTATATTTCGTGCAGATAATATCAAAGTTATAAAGTTGGTTTCAGAAACTTGAAACTTTATAATTATTTACACCGAAAATTTAAAAAAAATATTAATGTATTAAGGAATGCTTGCTTCTATACACCTATGTATTTATTGCCTTATTGTAAAAGTATATCTGAGCATTGATATCTCCGGCACGCGACCGATTTACCGTCTGTCCGATACACAGTGGGGTGGTGTGTTGAGCTTTTGGCTTTCAAGCTCAGAGGGAGGGGTAAGGATCTTGATATAAAGTATAGCACCCCAGTCTCAATTATTCAGTTCGCAAAAACACCATCGAACCAGCGCATGACACACTTCCTCCAGTGCTTTTACGTTTTATTTCCTGCGAAGATAGTGATCAGTATGTCTTCAAGTTTGTGTTGTTTGTGAAAAAGTTTACCTGGATTTTCGTGATCTTAGCGAGGCGAGACCAGGGCATAAAAAGTAAGTATTTTATTATTTGTTGTTTTATAATTTTTTTTTCATTGCTCATGATTATTTTGCGTAGATTCTCTTGCATTTTTGGTACAACATTAGCGAAACTTATAAGCAATGTTTTAAGCTCGTTTAGTTAGAAGAAAGCTCTAAAAAAATTCCGGGAAATCGTGTGCTACGAAAAGCTTTTAATTTGCTTTATTAATTATTAGATAAAATTTATTATCACTGTGTAATTCAATTTAGTTCCCTCGCATTTTCACACAGACAAATTCATCATATTTGTTAGTGAGATAACAGTACCTATGTGGACTGTGACTAGATTTGAGAATTTGTAGTTGTGTCGCGGTGCTGTTTTAATGTGATTTTGATTCGTAAGTTGAAACACCGTCCCTGTTGCAAAAAAATATTTCCATTGTGCTTAGTGTTGTTTTGGCAACGTTATTCCGCTCTAGCTTGCGTAGGTTCTTAAAGAAAATTTTTATTCTTATTTACCTTTGACTTAGCAAGCTCCACAATATCTTCACCGAATATAACATGACTGATGTTCACAATGTTATTGTGAAGAGAAAAGAATTTTTGCCCAGACCTAAAAGGCATTCGTATTTACCTCAACAATTTTCAGTTGTCTATATTTAACACATTCATTAAAATTTATTGTTTTCTCAACTTTATTTTGCTTTAGATTTCTACATTTACAATAATTAATATTAACGTTTCAAGAGCTAATCAGTTAACTGTGTTCCAAAACTCATTTTTTTAAATATTTTATGTTATATGGCATCCGTCCTCATTCTGTTGGGTAGTAATTTTGCTTTAGGTTGATTAATACAAGCAGGTGGTCGCGAACTCCGACGGTGTGTCGCGGCCAACTTGAGTTCATGTCTTGTTGCAAGTGCATTACATGTGGCCAATTAATAAATACAAAATTTTCTTTTTTGCTGATCACTACCATATTTATGTATATTGTATATTTTCTGAAGGTTATTGAATACAAATTATGTGTTCGAGGGAGAGCTTGGAGTTTTTAAAAACAACAACTTTGACAAACACTTTACTTAAAAGACAATTGGTGATACAACTATTGACAATGTTAGTTACAATTAACAAATGGCAAACAAATGACGTGATAATAATGCATGTTAGAATATTTATAATAATTATTTGTTGAATCAGCAGACTCGTGGTGGTAGGGCAGCTAACGCCGTGGATGTCTGTTGAGTCAGCGGGTTTGACCCATGTAAGTCCTCCCTTCCTTGCTCGAAGACTCCGGCTGAGGGTGGCTTAAACTGGAATGTGGTTCATTTCTTGAAGGGTTGACAATCTCTCAAGTTGATGTCCATCTTCATTGGAGCGTCGTGTAGATTGTTGATTCCTTACGAAGAAATGGTAAACTAAATAAAAACAGAATAAAAGTAACATTACATATAAAATTAAAGTGCCATAGTGGTTGGCTTCTTGCTTGAAGTCGATGTCCACTGGCTGGAGGGGTTGAATGTGAGTGGTAAGTTTCTTAAG
>JAUIMV010000044.1:0-11709 GCA_033557775.1 Berosus sp. SLE1611
CAGGGGTCCTCGCTGTACGGAAGTCTGATGATAAATGGAAAGCATCGGGATGCCTCGCATAATTTCGTGCAATATTGGTATAAAGACGTGTGCGTTAGATTAACATAAGCTGCTTACTTACTGCTTATTTGCGATACTGCTTTTTAGTGTGGAACTATAGTAGTAGGTCACTCTAGAGTTTAATAGCAAAACCATTTTAGTTGCACTTAATGAGTTCACCATAAGATTGCGCTACTCAAAAATATTCAGTGGAAGCGGACATTTTTTTCCATTATGTTGGATTTCTGAATACTGCATATTTAATGATTATAGTTTTCTTCTTACGTATGCGACCATTGGGCCACCGAAAGAAACCTACAATTGCAAAACAGAACCGACCGCAGGTTTCCGTCTTACAGTGATCGTTTGTGATGTGTATGTTGCTTGGGAAACTCCATTTCCCCGTAACAACAACCTTAAACCTCAAAGCGGGTTATTATAGCACGGAGAATATGCTCCGGGCATTTCACAGACGTTACCCCAGAAAGACACTCAGATTTATGCCCCTTATAATTGGGGCTAGGGGCAGCTGGTATCCACGAAACAATGAGTTGTGCACAAAAATTGGCGCGGGTTCGAGAGTGAAAAGAGCGCCGATAACCGGGGTGCTGTAGGAGGGTCTTACATGCCAATTTAAGTTCATGGGAAGTTCGCCTTTGGCATAAGTCTGTGTACAAGCGAAACAATATTAGTCTTTAGCTTGCATTTTTCCTTCCAGTTAACTCATGAAGAAGCTAACCAGGGTGCCACTGCGGTTTCATACTCCACTATTAGGGACCATTGGGGAGATGGCAGAAAGCCCTAGCGAGCCTGGAAGGGCAGGTTGGCGGTCCCACTTAAGGATCTAAGGACATAGTCAAATGCCTCGTCATATAATTAGTGACGTCCATGAATGGATTATCGAGATTCCCACTGTCCCTACTAGTGGCCGGCCTCGTGCCACAGCAAAAGAGTGAGAATTGTGCCTTTTGCAACCACCGGAGTAAGGTCGAGGTGTCTCCCTTACTCTGGTCCCCGTGCTTAGTGATAGTACACAAAAACTGCAAAAACGCAACATAAATTATATACAATTAATACATTTTCAACAGAGCTGTGACACACCCCGCTACCTCTACGAGGTGAGGCTAGAAACCAAGCCGAGGTAACCCCCAAGGGGGCAATAAAAACCCTCGGTAGGGCCAAAGCGGGAAGCACCCATACAAAATGTGCGAAGTCAGTGAACGATACACGGCTGAAGAGCTTTTGCTCGAAAGCCAGAAATGTGAAGACCAGCTTAAGTCAGTAGTCCTAAATATATGCAATAAGCTCACACAGAGCGACAAGATACAGCATGAGAATGCTCTCAGAAAACTGCTCAAAGTAGTAAACGTCCTAGCGGTCAAATGCGCTGCACTCGAAGCCAAGAGTGCGGCACCCCCAGTACCAGAAATATCATACGCAGCAGCTGCCAGGCAGACTCACTTAAAACCACAAGTTAAGCACCAATCCAAGAACGTTATTCTTGTTTACAAGAATAATGAAACTAACTCAGAGAAAAACAAAAAAGAATTAGCTGCAGTGTTAGACCCGACAAAAGAAGGTCTCAAAGTAAAACAAGTCCGGAAAGTAAACAAAGGAGGCGTCCTTATAGAGACGGACTCCGAGAAAGATATCCAGAAAATCAAAGACACTTTAGACAGTAGCGACTT
Organism: Berosus sp. SLE1611; assembly: GCA_033557775.1. NCBI lineage: Eukaryota > Metazoa > Arthropoda > Insecta > Coleoptera > Hydrophilidae > Berosus > Berosus sp. SLE1611. Next base: position 1,728 of record JAUIMV010000044.1, read on the forward strand.
CACAGTTGAAGCTCCTAAGCGTAAATACCCTAAACTAATAGTCTATGACGTCGCAAGCGATAAAAGCGACAACCAAATAATAAAACAAATTATAAACCAAAACCTAGATGAGAGTGAAAGATCAGACGACGCAATAAAAATAAGATTCAAGAACACTAATAAGAGGGACAAGACGGTCAACGTAGTAATAGAAGTTAAACCAGAAATAAGGAAACGACTGCTATCGGAAACGAGAGTTTTCCTAGGATGGCAGTCCTGCAGAATCCGAGATTACACAGTACCAGTTAGATGCTACAAATGTCAGAAATATGGACACTCCACAAAATATTGTAGAAGCGACGAAGATTCGTGCGGACATTGCGCACAAACAGGCCATAAATACAAAGACTGCCCGAACAAGGGCAAAGATCCAGCATGTATAAACTGCCAAAGAAACAAAGCAGAGCATGACCACGAAGTAAACAGTAAGCAATGTCCAGCATTTAAAAAGGCAGTCAGTCATTTAATCGAAACAACTTGTTATGAATAATCACAAGATAAGAATACTACAAGCAAATTTGCAGAGATCAGCCACTGCCATGTATGAGATTAGAGAGACAATATTTAAAGAGAAAATCGACATAGCATTGCTCCAAGAGCCGTATAACGTCTCCAACAAAGTCAAGGGATATGACCTAAAGCACCGTGTAATAACTGGAAACAACCCGCAGGACCCAGCCGGATCCTGCATATTAGTTGCCAACCGAAATCTACGAATCCTTAACTTGGCACAATTGAACGACAGAAACACAACAGCTATCCAATTAGAAATGAACAACAACAGCATCTATCTTATCTCCGCATATTCTCAATTCAATGTAAACCACCTAGAGTTCACAGAAAAGATCCAATCAATTTTACACACATTAAGAGGGAAGAAACTCCTAATAGGGGCAGATGCCAATGCAAAATCAGGGTTATGGCACTCTGAACAGACTGATGAAGCAGGTGAAGCATTGGAAGAAGTAATAGCTGCAAATGACTTACACGTAATAAATGAGCCAGGTAACCCAACAACGTATTGGAACGTACATGGTTCCAGTAACATAGATGTAACACTAACAACATCAAACCTCACTTACAAAGTACAAAACTGGAAAGTGCATGAAAATTGGACAACAAGCGACCATAGGGCCATTACATACGAAATTAACTTTGAAGAGACCCAGGCTGAAATAACAACAAAAGAACAAACAAGATTCAAAGAGAAATCTGCGAACTGGCCGGAATTCCAGAGTCTAGTCGCAAATCATATTGAAACCATCACGAACCGCCACAACCCAATAACAGAACACAACATCGACAAGGCCGCAAGAGACTTAAACAAAATCATAATAAACGCAGCAAACCAAAGCATACCTAGATACAAAATAACCGAAAGGGGCAACAAGTGGTGGTCAGCCGAACACGATAACATGAAAAAAGAAATGAACCGTCTACACAAAGCATATAAACGAGAAAGAGATGAAGAAATGAAACAAACCTTAATGGACGACTTCAAAGCAAAGCGTAGGCAATACAAACGAAAAATAAGAGAATCTAAGGAAAAAGCTTGGCAAGACATGGTGACCGAAGCAAACAATAACCCATGGGGAATCGTGTACAAATCCCAAGTTAACAAACTAAGAATCGAGAACATACTAACAAGTATTAGAACCGCTGAAACACAAACCACCACCCTCGAAGAAACAGAACGCCTTCTAATTGAGGAACTATTTCCCGATGATAATCCTCAGGATGATACGCAAGAACAAACAATAATAAGAAACGAGACAAACGCTCCACCTGGACACAAAAATGATCCGAAAATAACTTTCGACGAAATTGACTACGCCATTGATAAGATGGCTTTAAAGAAGGCCCCCGGGCCTGACAAAATCACACCACTAATCTGGAAGAAAGCAGTGGAATTGGAACCCTGCAAAGCTTACGTTAGAAAGTTATATAACGCTTGCCTAAAACTAGGCAAATATCCTAAAATTTGGAAGCACGCCGAGGTCAAAATCCTATACAAGGGATCAGATAAAGACCCACAGAACCCTCGGTCATATAGACCGATCTGTCTACTATCAGTCATAGGCAAGACTCTAGAAAGAATCATACATAGGCGACTAGTACAGGACATGGAGAACAAACACCTGAACAAAGATAACCAGTACGGCTTTAAAGAAGCTAGATCAACTGAACATGCACTAGCTAGACTCCACGATAAAGTAACAAACTCAACACGAAAATACGTACTAGGGATATTCATAGATATTCAGGGCGCGTTCGACAACGTCTGGTGGCCCGAAATTCTCAAAACTTTAAAAGAAAGAAAGATATCTGACAACATCTACATGTTAATAAAAGATTACCTAAATGATCGAACTGTCGAATTAGATTCAAGAGGAAGGAAAACTACCAAGAACATAACCAAGGGATGCCCACAGGGTTCTATCTTGGGGCGGTCCTTTGAAACCTCATATTTGACAAAATTCTCGACAGAGAAGAAGGTGTATTAGACAAGATAGCTTACGCGGACGACGAGCTCATATTAGTTGAAGGCAATTCAAGAATAGAAATTGAGCATAAAGCATCGCAAGCACTCCAGCACCTTGACAACTGGACAAAGTCCATAAAATTGCAACTGAGTATACCTAAAACAAATATGCTTTTATTAAAAGGAAACCTAAATCCCAACCGACTCCCTGTTGCAAGACTGGGAGAGCACCGTATAAGAACAAGCAACAACATAAAATATCTAGGCGTATACATTGACTCCCAGCTTAAGTATGGAACCCATGTAAACAAAATAACAGAAAAGGCCAAAAGCCTATACAACACGCTGTCGAGAACCGCCAAAAAGGACTGGGGACTAAAATCTAACTGCATGAAGATCTACTACAAGGGACTAGCCGAATCTATACTAACATACGCATCCGCAGTATGGAACTCCAGATTAACCACCAAAGAACGATCTAAGCTCCTTAGCGCACAAAGACATATACTTATCAGAGCTACAGGAACGTATAAAACCACCTCTTTAGAAGCAACACAAGTTATTTCTCAGACTATGCCAATTGATCTCAAAATACAAGAGAAAGAACTTAAATTCCGTGCAAAGAACGGAAAAGATATAGATATAGGAGAATTCCATCTAAGAGGACATTGCATTGAAACAATGAGCCCAACCTCAGAAAAACTTGACCCAAGACTACCAAGAAAACGAGAAACAGCGCCTTCACAAAGAACAATAAGGTACTGCTTAAAATTAGGCGTTCAAGATAACAAGATCGATTTCGAAGTCAGAGAACAGCCGAACAATACCTTAGTTCACACTGGCAAACTACGATATCAACAGGAGACAACCATCGCTCAGCTTAACCAGATCGCCATAGATCAGATATTAAACTGGACAGCAAGAAGAAACACAAACCTTAACACAAACAACCCAACCAAAATATTAATTACGAATGCAAACATACCGAGAATACAGACTCAACATGATACCAGGCACCCACTACATATAAAAATAATAAGAAGATGTTTAAGACATAACGTAGAACTAGTCTACGACGATACCCACCCACTTACTCTAACAGACACCCAAGACAGAAGAGAAGCCATCGATATCAACCATTATAAAATCCCACTGGGGTATATCCACAGAAGGATAAAGCAAGAAGTTATAAACATATGGCAACACAGATGGGAAACCAGCAACAAGGGTAGAGAAACATTCCAATACTTACCAATAGTTAATAAACAGCACAACGCTTCAAGAAAGACTCTCCAGTTCATCACCGGACACGGAATGTTTGCATCAAAGCTACATTCCATGGGCCTGAAACCCTTCTCAGACTGCGTGTGCGGGTACGAAGACACCCCTGATCACATAATATACGATTGCGAATTATTTGAAGCAGAACGACAAGAACTCCGAGAAGCCATAGCAGAAGAGGGGCCAAATCTATGGCCCATCCCCAAAACCATACTTATCAGCAAGCAACATATCACAAGTTTCAACACTTTTACCAAAAAGGTGTTAGAAATAAAAGCTGAACTACAGGACTATCTATAATAGACCAAGACTGAACCAAACAAGCCGCACAACGCCAGCGGACCCAAAGAAGCCAAGGCGCAGCTGAGTTAAGCTCACCGGCGACCACCATGGGCAAGAAACCTCAAGATAAAACTGGAAAAGAAGACCAGAACACCCGATGACCAGAAGACCACAAGTGAGTGTAAAGTGCAAAGACTGTGATAGGACACTAAAATACCGAACTTAAGTAAATTTAAAACGCTAGATAGTGGACAGGGCCATGGCTCGGTCCGCGATTTAAACTAAACAATCAGAATAATGTACTTGATTAGCAAAAACCAATGTTAAGTTACTATATTTCTTTAGTTTATATTACCTAGGATTCTTATTTGAGTTGTTCATACATTTACATAAGTATAAATATTTAAGTTAAACTGTTTATTATAAGGAATTTGTATTTTATTTATTGAAAAGATTAGAACCTAAGAAACGATAAAGAAACTAATAAAAGTATTAAGAAGGTCGACCTGGGACAAGGGCACTTTGCCTTGAGCCTAGGGGGAGCAGGGAGGGTGACCAAATGAAAAAAAAAAATGTCCCTACCCACTGGCCCCGGGCCACAGCAAGCGAGTGTTCTAGTGAGTGACATTCATACCGCCAGAGTAAGGTCGAGGTGTCTCCCTTACTCTGGCCAACAGTGACAAAAAGCCAAAACTATAAATAAAACTACTAAAAGATAAATAAGGGTTCAACTTTTGCTGTGGTGCGCCTACCTCCACGTGGTCGGGGCTGGAAACTGTTATCAACGATAGCAGGCTAAAGGCGCGAACCCAAAGAACATAGAAATGGAAGGTGAAGTAGACAAACTTGTCGCCGAGAGCGACAGAATAGAGGATGAAATAAACAAACTGTTAAACAGCAACAAAAACAAACTCAGCAAAGACGATATAGTCGAGCACAGTGGGCTGACAACAAAGTTGTCTCAGATTATCAGGAAATTAGCACTGATGTGCAACAGGCAACAATCCCAGAAGGATGAGCCTGCAACAACTCAGCCATCATTTGCGGAAGTCGCAAGGACTAAATTCAAAGGACAAGCGGCTCCACAAAAGAAAAATGTGGTAGTTATATACCACAACAGTGAAACAGACTCCGGTAAGAATAAGTCTGAAATTACAAAAATAATTAACCCCAGACAAGACAAGATTCAGATAAGGAACATGATAAGAATCAACAAAGGTGGACTTCTTATAGAGACCCAATCAGCAAGCGATACGGAAAAGCTGATTAACAACGAAAAGCTGAAGGAAGAAGGCTTCTCAATCGAGAAGCCTAAGAAAAAGAACCCACGAATAATCGTTTATGATGTTAAAGCAAACAAGACAGATGACGAGTTTAAGGACGAAATGATAACACAGAACCTAGAAGGGTTATCAGAAGTAACTAAAGAAGATATACAGATACGATACAAAACAAAGAGTAAAAAGACAGGCACTTCCAACTGGGTTATTGAAGTAAGCAGCCTTATCAGAAAAAAGTTAATAAAATAAAAAAGAGTATACCTGGGATGGGATTCCAACCACGTCCAAGATCACATCCTACCATCTAGATGTTGCAAATGCCAGAGATTTAGACACATAGCTAAATATTGCAGAGAGGGCGACGATACATGTGAAATATGTGCAGGAAACCACAAGGCTACAAACTGTAAGAACGCAGAAAACAAAAAATGTGTAAACTGTTCGCGAAACAAAACAGAGGATGGACACAGATCAGACTCAAAGCAATGCCCTTGTTACAAGCGGGCAGTAACGAAGCTAATTGAAACAACAAATTATGATTAATTAACTAAATAGACCAGAAACAGCAAATAACAATCCCACAGAGTTAAAAATCGCACAGTTAAACGCACAACGATCACTTACAGTTATGTTAGAGTTAAGACAAGCAATAGTTGAACAAAACATCGTTATCGTTCTCTTACAAGAACCTTATAATTTCCGCAATGAAGTAAGAGGCATTGATATGAGGCATCGACTCATAGCAACTAATAGGAATCAAGAACCAGCAATGGCATGCATAATCGTAACAAACAATCAAATCAGAATTTTAAACATAGCCACGATATCGGACAGTCACATAACAGTAATAGAAGTTCAACACTGCAAAGAAACTATATATCTAGTCTCAGCATACGCACAATTTGGTGAACCGTATGCCAACTACATAAGACGATTAAAGCAGGTGCTGGACCACCTACAAGGCAAGAAAATCATCATAGGAACTGATGCAAATGCAAAATCGAATCAATGGTTCTCAGATACTTCAGACGAACGAGGATATAGCTTGGAAGAAGTAATAGCACAATATGACTTAATAGTTGAAAATGAACCAAATAACCCAAGTACCTATTGGACTCCAACAGGAGAAAGTAACATTGATGTAACTTTAACAACAAGCAACTATTCTCATAAGTTGAATGATTGGAAAGTAAATGTAGGCTGGACAACGAGCGATCACAGAATCATATCGTTTTCTCTACGAAATAACGAAAATCAGAAGGAAAACACGGAGGCTGAACCAATAAAAGAAATAGCCAAATTTAACATGAAGAAGGCAAACTGGGCCCGATTCCAGAGAACTATTTCAACAAAGTTTGCCTGGCTGGAGACTAGATACCCATACTTAAATGAGAACAATATTGAAAAAATAGCAGTTGAGCACCAAAAAGTAATAATTAATGCTGCTAATGAACACATCCCAAAGACCAAAGCCAGAAGTATACAGAACCCATGGTGGACCGACCAGCTAGACGAAGCGAAGGCTGAAGTAAAAAGAGCTCAGAGGTCCTACCAAAGGGCAACAACGTAAGATGAGAAAGAAGATCTAAAAGATGAATTTCGACGTGCAAGAAATGAGTATAAGCAAAAAATACGCGATGCTAAGGAAAATTACTGGCAGCGGACAGTATCAGAATCTAACAGCGACCCGTGGGGCATCGTTTATAAGCTATCAGCAAAGAAATTAAGAACGGAACACATTTTATCGAATCTTAAATATGACAACACCGAAACAGTAACTCTGAAAGAAACAGAACAAAAACTGTTGGACGTACTTTTCCCCGACGACGATCGGGAGGATGATACAGAAGAGCAAATACAGCTGCGAAATGAAAAATTAAACTTACCAGGTCATAGCAATGACCCCAAAATAACAATTGAAGAGATAGAAAGAGCGATAAACAAGATGAAATTAAATAAAGCTTCAGGGCCAGATAACATAGCTCCATTAATATGGAAGAAGGCTTGGGAAACGGAGGAATGCAAGACATTGACTTTACGGCTATTTAACGCATGCTTGACATCAGGTCAATTCCCGAAAGTATGGAAAAAAGCCAACGTCAAAATACTATACAAAGGAAAAGAAAAAGATCCAACGAACCCCAGATCATACAGACCGATATGTTTGCTTTCAGTAGTAGGAAAAACTCTAGAACGAGTGATAGCTAACAGGCTAACATACCAAATGGAGGCAGAACACCAAATAAGTGATAACCAATATGGATTTCGAGTTTCCAGATCAACGGAAGATGCCATTAATAGAATGGTACAAAAGGTAAAACAAGCAAGACAAAAATATGTCCTCGGCGTATTCGTGGACATAGAAGGAGCTTTCGATAATGTTTGGTGGCCTTCAGTCATGGCCATATTAAAGGAAAGAAATTGTCCAGACAATGTTTATAAACTAATAAACAGCTACCTCAACGAACGAGAAGTCCAAATAGAATCAAGAGGTGAAATAACACAGAAAGCAGTAAACAAAGGCTGTCCCCAAGGTTCAATATTGGGACCCCTTTTCTGGAATATAGTCTTCGATAAAAACTTGGAACTCTCAGAATACTGTTACGACAAAATTGCGTTTGCCGACGACGAGCTCATCCTAGTAACGGGTGACTCACGCAGGGAAATAGAGGAAAAGGCACTGCAAGTAATCACTGACATAAACGAATGGACCACGAAGAATAAGTTAAAATTAAGCATGGGAAAAACACAGATGCTCCTACTCAAAGGAAAGTTAAACAGAGGACACTTACCAAGTATCAGAATTAACAACCACACGATAAGAACACAAGAAACAATAAAGTACTTGGGAGTCTATGTGGACTCTCAATTAAGAATCACAACACATGTACAGAAGATATGTGAAAAGGCGAAATCTTTATACAACCAGTTAGCAAGAACCGCCAAAAAAGAATGGGGCATCAACACGAAAAACATGAAATTATACTATAAAGCAGCAGCTGAATCAATCCTAACCTACGCATCAGCGGCATGGAGCCCTCTATTAAGCAGTAAAGATATCAGAAAATTAACCAGCGCGCAAAGACACCTCCTAATAAGAGCTACAGGTGTCTACAAAAGTACTTCCACGGAAGCAGCACAAGTTATCGCGAACACTATGCCAATCGACTTAAAGTTAAAAGAAAGATTGCTCAAATATAAAGCAAAGCAAGGCGAAAACGTAAGCTACAGAAATTTAAACATTCAAGGAAGACTGATTGAAACACTCTTACCAGTATCCAAATACATCAACCCAAAGGCAAAAAGAAAGCGTGTACAAGAAGTAACACCGCGAGAAATCAACTACGTCATTAAACTAAAGGACCAACACAGTGAAATAAATTACGAAGTTAAAGAAAATAACCAAAAAGTACACGAGGGAATGTTAGTCTACCATCAAGAAACTACTTGCTACCAAATAAATCTAATTACAATAGAACAGATCATGAAATGGACCAAAACCAGGAACGAACACCCCGAAAGGCGAATGAGTACGACCATACTCACCACGAACAAAGAAATTTATAACCAATTTAAAGCGAATTTTACAAATTACCCAATAATGGCAAGAATTCTGAAAACAACGGTGAATCAGAACGTAAAGATCGAATATCGCCAAGCCAACACAATGGCTTTACCTGAAATAAACATTCGGAGAGAAGTAATAAATCCAAATCAGTATAAAATACCTTTCGGAAGCATCAAAAGGAAAATTCAAACCGAAATCCTTGAAGAATGGCAACAACGATGGTCAACAACCACAAAGGGCCATGAAACCTTCAATTATATACCAATTGTAGGAAAAAACCAAAGTAAATTCTTTACCCGACATACTCTACAATTCATAACAGGACATGGGAACTTTGCCAGCAACCTCCATAGGCTGGGGCTTAAACAATTCAGTGACTGCATGTGTGGTGAAGAGGAGACGCCAGACCACCTATTGTTTGACTGTTATCTTTTCTCAGATATTAGAGAAGAACTATCACAGGCGATAGAAAACCCTGAACAATGGCCGGAAGAAAAACAAAACTTGATAAATGTGAGGAATATAGAAGCATTCAACGCATTTACTAAAACTGTAATTGAACTGAAAAAAGAAGTTCAGGATGAGTATCTTTAGATCAAACACATCCACCAAGGCAGATCAACAACGAAGAAGAGGACCAACCAACAAGAATGTGACAAACAACCACCCGGACAAGGACAACACCCCAAAAGCCAGAAATGGATAGGGACATTTTGAGTTTAGTTTATTTTTATGTTTATCAAATCATTATATGCATTATAAATAGATTTTTAGTTAGAATAAGATTCCTTAATTTCATTTAATTCAATCACTTGTAAGTCAATTGAAATATATAATCACTTGTTAGTTGATAAGTTTGTCAGTACTGTAATTCAAATAAATAAAGAAAAGAGTCAGAAAAGGTCGACCTGGGACATGGGCACTATGCCTTGAGCCCAGGGGGAGCAGGGAGGGTGACCAAATGAAAAAAAAATGTCCCTACCCACTATCTAGCGAAACCACTGCCAAGGGAACGGGCTTGGAAAAATTAGCGGGGAAAGAAGACCCTGT
>JAUIMV010000045.1:0-11628 GCA_033557775.1 Berosus sp. SLE1611
GATTTGTCTGCTTTTGTAATTATTAAGTTGTTTTGTGTTAATGTTTTGTTAATAGATGTAATTTTATTTTCTTCTGCTTTTTTATCTATTTTTATTATCTTTTATAATTATGATAATTGATTTGATATTGTATGTCGTACGTTTGTTTGTTCTTCTTGTGGTATTTTTCGTATTGAATTTTCTTAATCGTGAATTCACGATAAATACAACGGACAAATGTCAAGCATAGTCAAACAATTCACAGAAATTGAAAAACAAAATGGAGCGAAATACATCCCATCAAATTCAAAGGCAATCATGAAAGCACCATAAACAAGACAATCCAATAAGACCTCTAAAAAAACATCACAACAGCACCTTCATACAAAATATCGAAATTTCTATCAAATATATTTACAACAAAACTAAATCTTCCAAACACATATAACTTAAAGAATAATAACAAACTCCTGGACAAATTAAACACAATAACAATCACCGAAAAATCCAAAATGATATCCCCTTTTATAAAGAACCTATACACCAATATACCAATAATCGAAACAATAAACATCACTTAATATCGATCCAGAAATTAATAAGGTAACCAATGCTTTAAATACAATTCTAAACTTAAATTACTTTCGCTTCAATAACAAATTTTTCTAGTTTAAAGATGACCTTGCTACGGGATTGCCACTTTAAAGTATCACATCCGAATGTTTCCTACAACCTCATGAACAAAAAACAGTAAAACCAATCACAATTAAACCTAAAATTAAAATCCGGTTAAGATACGTTGATGACATACTATGCATCATCACAGACATCAACAACTAATCAAAGAAAATTCGTAACATATTAAATAGTCATTAGAGTAAATAACATAATACAATAGAAGAAGAAGAGTATAACTCCGTAAACTTTTAAGACATGAAAATTAATAAAAACTTACAAACAGAATCACTAAACTTCAATAAACATCGTAAGTAAAACACAACAGCAGCTACAATCATTTATTGATGTCATATTTAGGTTTTTCCAAATCTTCTCAAAAACGTCTCTAACAATTTTGATCAAACTTTCAAAACGGGCTACACTTTGAGTGTGCTATAACCTGTCTATGATTTTCCAGGAAAATTCAGGGGAGTGTGCCATACTCTTAGAAAATGTTAGTTTTTCGCGAATATTTTGAAAAGGAATTATCATATCAAAAAGTACTCTACATAAAAGTGGTAAAAATTAGTAGTCTATAAAGTTTGTAAATAATTCTTTTTATATCTCTTACCGTTTTGGATATATTTATAAATGTTGCAGATTTCCACACAACGCATGACGTACTGTAAATAGCGCGTTACCCTAGTGTCAACGAAAGTCTCCTAGCCACGGCCGCAATTTATTTTCAGATCTGCTAATCACTAGTGATCCTAAAAAATACTGGATAATGGGCACATTTACATTGAATTAAAACTATTATATGGGAATTTCAAATTATTTATTAATTTCTGTACTACGTACCGCTGTTGATGAAATGCATGCCATTTGTTCTAATTTGTACCATGGTTTTATATTAATGATTTTTTTAATTATCTCGAAAGCAGCACACACACTTCCATACAACTACAATGTTCTACTCTCCCTCTGCATTACTTCCTTATCTACGACATCGTAAACGTGAATCCATTCTGGAGGAAGGTCTTATAATCATAACTCAACAACATATTCAACAATAAAACGATTGTACGATTCACGGAGAAAATTGCCAATGGCAATATTTGTACCTATCTAAGTCTAAGCCCATCCTAATGCTTTAAAATTATTTTTTAGGTGATCAGCATACAAACCAATATCACATATTAAAATTGTTGTAGCTGTTAATAAAAAAATAATTAAAAAAACTAAGTAAAGAAGTAGCCGGTAAGAAGTTAGAAAGATTAATTATTATACAAGACAACAGATTGAATGTAACTATTAGTCCATGACTAGGTGTACATATACTTACCCTGATCTGGTCATCGAATACGAATAAAGAAGTTATCAGCAAATATTTGTTAAAACGTTGATTGCATTAAAATGGGTCATAAATTTTACTATTATCCCGAAACCTCAACGCAGACCTTCTATGCATGCGATGAATTTGGTTGTCATCAAAGACGACGACGAACTTCTGCAACACGAATGATGCCTTCTGCTCCTGGGATGACAGCTTCTATGCGTGCCATCTTCCATTGCAGGGGTGGAGTATTGTCGTCTTTGATGACAACCAGATCACCTACTTTCGGCTGCTGACTGCCTCTTTGCCATTTGTAGCGTACTTGTAGAGTGTGCAGATATTCTCTTTTCCAGCGATTCCAGAAATGTTGGAACATGTTTTGCACATGCTTGTAGTCCTTTGTAGAACAATCCGGTAATGCAGTTAGAGGTCGACCAATGATAAAATGGCCTGGTGTCAAAGGACTAAGGTCTGAGGGATTATCGGATAAAGGAGACAATGGTCTGGAATTGAGACATGCCTCAATCTGTATAAGCAATGTATTCATTTGATCTAATGTTAAAATAGATTCACCTACGACACGTTTTATGTGAGTTTTTATGGAACGAACACCCGCCTCCCACAGTCCGCCATGGTGTGGACTACGCGGAGGTATGAAACTCCACCTGATGCCTTCATCATTCAATGCATTATGAATTTTTTCTGAAATCAAAATTTTCTTGAGCTCATTGTTAGCACCCAAGAAGTTAGTAGCATTATCAGTATAAATCTCACGGGGCTTTCCACGTCGTGATATAAATCTACGTAGTGCGCTGATGAAATAATCTGTACTAAGATCTAGCACAATTTCTATGTGTATTGCTTTGGACACGAAACACACGAATATAGCTATGTAGCTCTTGAAAATTCTCGCCTTTCTCAATTTGGTTTCTTTAAGTGTAATAGGACCAGCGTAATCGATTCCACAGGTGTAGAATGCCGGTGCTGGTGTGGTTCTACTGTTTGGTAGTTCCCCCATTGGCGCATTTAACGATTGTGGTTTAGTCTTAAAACATGTAACGCAATGCCTAAATATTTTCTTTGCACTAATTTTACCACGTATAGGCCAATACATTTCTCGTATATTGTGAAGTAGTGTTTGTGGACCGCAATGAAACAATTTTCGATGATAATATGATATTATCAGCTCAGTAAGTCGCGATTTTGCAGGAAGTATTATTTGATGCTTTTTATTGAACTCCAAATTTGAATTTTTCAATCTGCCACCAACCCTCAAAAGGCCCTGATTATCCAAAAAAGGAGCTAGTGATTTTAACGGTGATTTGTTAGGGATAAGTCTCTGTTTTTCTAAAGCTTCGAATTCCCTTGCAAAATGAAATCTCTGCTCTTGCCGAATTAGGGTATTTAAACTATTATCTTTCTCCTCCAATGTCAGAAATCCTGTTCTCTTGGTTTTGAATCTTAAGCAGTACGCTGTAACATTTACTAATTTAGTTAAATTTGAGTACCGGTCTATGATTTCTGGCCTCTGCACGCTTATAAGGCTAACTTCCTTGTATTCAAGCGCTGAACTAACAACTTGTGTGTTTCTTAAATCGCGAACTTCTATTTCATGCTTTAACCATTCCGGCCCTGACCACCAGAGATGGTTTTCTATCAGTTCTCTAGGCATCTTTCCTCTGGATATCAAATCTGCAGGGTTCTCTTTGGACTTGACATGTCTCCAATCTTCATAATTTGTCAGCTTTCTTATCTCCGCGACTCGATTAGCAACAAACGTTGGCCATTTTATGGGCTCAGCTCTTATCCAACAGAGTACTATGGTAGAGTCAGTCCATAAATATTCTTGGTTTATCGGCTCTGTTATGCATTCCTTTAGCTTACCAAAAATCTGAGCTAATAGTACGGCTGCGCATAGTTCTAATCTTGGCAGATTAACGGCCTTTAATGGTGCAACCCTTGATTTAGCTCCTATTAAGCTGATCTTGCAATTTCCCTTGTCGTCTACTGACTTTACATACACGCAGGCCCCATACGCCCTTTCTGACGCATCTGAAAACCCGTGCAATTCTATTATGTCGTAATTGTTTATTAACGCATGTCTTTCTATTCTTATTTCACTTATGTACTTCAGTTCTTCTCTAAATGCCTTCCACTTCTGAGCTTCCTCCAGTTTAATGGGTTCATCCCATCTTAACTGTTGTCTCCAAAGCTCTTGAATCAATAATTTTGGAATTATTATTACTGGTTGTAGAAATCCGTATGGATCGAATAACTGTGCTGTTAATGCTAATATAGATCTCTTTGTTGCATTAACATCCTTGTTATTTATTTGTACATCGTAAAGTAGCATGTCTTCTTTTGGATCCCACAGAATTCCTAATGTTTTTACTGGTGCTTCCTTAAATGATAAGTTTTCTCCTATGTTTTTCTTCTCACTTAGTTCAGGAATATTACTTCTCCACTTTCTTAAGTTAAACTGTCCTGTCATTAAAATCTTTGAAATATTGTCTCGTCTTAATTTCAGTTCCTCTACTGTATGTGCTCCCATTATTAAGTCATCTACATAGAAACAATTTTGGATGATATTGCACTCGATTGGGTACTCCTCTTTAAATTCCAAGGAAAGTTCCTTAATGCATCGCGTTGCGAGATACGAAGCGGATGCAGTGCCATATGTCACAGTGTTTAACTCATAAGCTGTAGTTTCTTCCAATTTATCTTTTCGCCATAGTATTCTTTGCAATTTGCGATCTTCTGGGTGTACTAGCACCTGTCTGTACATTTTTTCTACATCTCCTGTTATGACGTATTTATACATTCTGAAATTGTTTAGTATTGAAAATAGATCTCTTTGTATGTTAGGACCAACACATTGTAAGTCATTTACTGATAAACCTGTGCTTGTTTTTAATGATGCGTCAAAAACCACTCTCAACTTAGTAGTATCGCTAGTTTCCTTGATGACACAGTGATGCGGCAGATAAACAGCATCCTTGTCGTGTTCTTGTAATTTAGTCATGTGACCCAAACATTCGTATTCGTCTAAAAATTCCGTGTAGTGTTTCTTCATTTCTTCATTTTTGTCCAACTTCACATGTAAAGCATCTAGTCTTTGTTTTGCAATATCAAAAGTTTGACCCAAATTTTGAATATTTCCCTTCATTGGAATTCGCACTATAAATCTTCCTGTCTGATTTCTTTGATGCGTTTCCTTGAAGAATTCTTCACAATGTTCTTCTTCTTTGCTTAATATTACCTTGTCTTGTACTTCATCTATTTTCCAAAACCGTGTCAATTGTTCATGAAGCATGTTCGTAGAATGACAATTAATTGTTTTTCTAGGTTGCTGTACATTGATTTTACCACCAACAATCCATCCTAAAGACGTATCTTGCAATATGAGACCTGTTTCACTCAATTTTATTTGATTTGAATTAATTATATGCCAAAATGTAGCAGAACCTAACAGTATGTCTATATTTCCACGTTCATTGAAACTTGGATCTGCAAGTTCCAATCCCTTTGGTAACTTTAACGAGTTAATATCAAATGAACTTATTGGCAATTTGTCTGTTATCTTGTCAATTACCAAAAGATCTACTGTGAAGTTAAATTTGCCTTTATTCGCACGTACCTTTGTGGTAACTTGATGCTGCAATTTTACTTCCGCTTGACCTACGCCAGTGACTGTAAAATTTAAAGGGTATTTGTGTAAATGTAATCGGTTAACTAATTCTTCTGTGATGAACGACGATTGTGCACCACAATCCAAGAGTGCCCTTGCGTTATAAAAGTTGCCATGAATGTCTTCGATTTTTACGATAGCTGTTGAAAGCAACACTTGTGATTGAGAACGCGCACACAATGCTGGTGACTCCCAGCCACCTGTTTCTGAAACCGGTGTCTCTGATTGCACTACTGCTGCTGTCGGACTTGCTTTGACGGTATCTGTATGTATGATTGTATTGTGTTTTTTGCCACATGTCCTACAAGAACTGGAATTGCACTGATGAACCGTGTGGCCGCGTTTGAAGCAATTAAAACATAATTTTAACCCCTTTAACCTACTTATTCTTTTGTCAACACTTAGTTTCAAAAAATCTTCACATTTGTATAATGTGTGCTCACTTGACTTGCAATTATAACAAGCAAATTTACTTTCATGTTTTACGTATGCGACTACGCCACGCTTTTGGGCTTTTTGCTCAACAGAAACTGTTTGTTTTCTTGGAGTTACAGCTTCTAGAGTAACATGCCTTTGTTTTAGGAATGCTATCAATTCATTATAAGACGGTATTAAATCACGCGCTGTTTTCTCGGAAATTTTCATTTCCCATGCCTTTACTGCGTTGTTGTCCAGTTTAGTTACTAAAATGGGAACCACTAACGCATCCCAATGTTCTGTGGGCAGCCCGAGATTTTTTAAGCAGCGCATATGACGCTCGGCCGTAACTGCTACTGCAATGCAGTGTGCGATTCTCTCGCTATAACGTCCATATGTAACAAACCTTTTACATGATTGTTAATAATTCTGCGTTTATTATCGTATCTGCCCATTAACAGATTTAATGATACGTCGTAGTTGTCTTCCGTTGCAGCTATAAATGCTAACAATGAGGCGGCCTCCCCTTTTAAAGATGCCTTTAAGTAGCATAGTTTTGCAGTTTTGCTGATGTTGCCATTGGTATCAACTAATTGAATGTGTCATGAAACTCGTGCCATTCTGTGTAATATCCATCAAATGCAGGTAATGATACCTCCGGTAACGTTGTACCTACAGCGTAGTGTGGTGTATCCACTAATTGCACGTACTCACATTTTCACATGAAATTGCAATAAAATACCGTTCTTCAAATTCAAAACTCACCTGCTCACTACTCCCATCATCTTCTACCTCATGTTCTGATTTAATTTGCTCAAATTTTTCTGATAAATCGGCCGCTTTGCTTACCGGCGTTATAAAATTACACGCCATTTCATCATCGCTAATTTCATTTTGGGTTATGAATTTTAAGAATCTAGTTAATCGTGTTTTTAATTCCGTTGCTTACACATATGAGACATGCACTCAAATGAATCTGGAAAAAAATTACGGTTTACGGTATAGCATAAGGAACGCCCTGCTTACACTTCCTTTGTTCTCAATAAACCACATGCCTGCCGGCCTCCAACTTGTATTTCTTTCTGTCGTCGATCTTTTCTTGATTTTTTGAATATCCGAAGTGAAGGACCATCTATGTTGATTATTGGCTGGTTCTTGATGATGTTTTTTTTTTATATTTTACTATACTGTGTTCAAAATTAATGTAGGCTCACCAAAACAAAAACATATGGTTCTGTTTACGTTATTCATGCGTCCTATTGGCTGGCTCTACCAGCTGTGAGAGGCGATATCTAGACACAGATACGCATCGAGGATCAGTCACAATAATACTTTGCAAAGGTTTGTTTGCTTACGAATATTTTGTTACAATATCATCTACAGAAACAGGCGATACAGATACAGCAATAAAAGATAGTGATATAATACTCAAATTAATAGATATTTACGTTGCAAGACGGAAAATGTACAAATGCCATTGTTTGATACGTCTATTTATCGCAAGCGCGCGTTATTCTAACTGAATACTACCCTGGAATTTCAATCACGTGGTTTTGTTTGTTTTCGTCTATGTCTAATTTGAACGCACTTTAGTTAGTAGTATTTGGCTGGTTATGCCGATTTAATTGGGATTTTGAGATGTTTTGTCGTAAATTGGAGAGAGCACATGGAGAGGAAATCTATCTTTATTGAAATAAATTTGCGTTTAGGATTGAAGGTAGGTAGGATTCGTTTTAGTAAAATTGGTTTTTATCGTAGGCAATTTATTAGAGGAGCGCATTTTATGGGAGACGCAAATTCTGGAAAGATTTTCGTGGCGTTTTTTTATCATCTTCCGGAACCTTCCATGGAATCATTTTTTTGTGGGATCACTATCCATCCGGAATACGGAATGACCTTTTGATCGGACGACATAATAGGTTGCTGCCTTACCGACCCTGTGAAGAACTGTCAACCCTGCTGTCAACGTCTAACCGCTTATCGACAATTCAAGAAACTGAAAATTTAGTTCTTTAAAAACTCATTTATGTTAGGCATTATTACGAGCTCTAATCTTAGGTTATGAAGTATTAATTAATTTTGAATGGATACAACTACAGAAGCCGATTGATATTTTCATGTTATTAAATAATAAATAATAAACAATATATTTGAATTTTTAAGCAGTGTTGACTTATTTTAGCATAAGGGTAGGGCAAAAAAAGATTTTTCTTATTCAAATTTTTACAGTGAATGTTGTTATAATGATCATCTGGCATTTTCGTATTTATTGCTTTGTTGTTCAATTAGTTTTAGCGAGAGTATAAGAAAAAATACGTGGCACACTAAATTTCTTTGACGTATTATTTACTCACCCCTCACCAAAGAGTTTGTCGCCACTCGTCACTTCGCAAGAACAACTCAACTACAGGGACTGAAGTGAGAAGCAAAGTTAGGATAATTAGAGGTTTATAACCCCTCACTATTATTTGGATATTATAACTTCTAATTTAGCGCTATGAATTCGGACTTCATTAGAAACACCTCGTATTCTTTTTTTCTTTATTACACTGCATTCAGCGCCATCTGCAAATCCGTTCCAGTATTACCAAATATCGGAGTTTCGGGTCAAGTGTACTCCCATAAGGATCATCAATATGTTTAATTTGTGCATTTACAATCTTGTCCACTATCTTGTTTATCTGAAAGCTATGTTTAAATTCTTTAAAATCTTTGTGAATGATGGTTGTTGCTTGGAGGATATCTAAAGTGCTGCTAAACTGTTACCACATTACAATAAATTCAATATCTGCTGTTAATGGTTTTTTTGTTTACACTGCTATGCAGTGATATTTTATTATTTTTAATATACTTCCTTATATTATATGTTCTCTGTTTTAATTAACCCTTTGAGTACTTAATTATTTGAAGATGTTTATGCCCATGGGACGGATTAAGTTTGTTGCTATACAGATTAACATGTAAAAGTAACACATTTTATTTATTACTTACAAATGACTCTCGCTCGTCAAATGCATCCAAAGGGTATATAAAATTGTAGGCGTGGCTAACAGCCTTCTTGCTTGAAACACTCGCCAATTCATAACTAATAGACCACCTTTAGCTCTATTCAATGCCTACGTCCAAACTCGAATATTGTTCGATGGTCTGGAGTCCTACATATAATGTTTATGTGGTAGCACTGAAAACGGTTCAAACAAAGTTCATTAGGTTACTACACTTTAGACGAAAGGTAGTCTGACAGAGTTTTGATATATAGGTTTGTTTTGGTTTCTGGAATATGATCTTTTACTTTTAAAAATAGAAAAATGCTTTGTCAGATCGTGTTTTTGAACAAAATAATAATTTTCGTATCGATGATTCTTTATTGTTGAGAAGAATTTGTATAAATGGCTTAGTCACGATTAGATCTCAGTACTCTCCGTCGAAATGTCAATGCTTCAACAACTGCGTCTCACTTCTTCGCTAAAAATGGCGCTGTAAACATCACAATGCCAAAACACCTCAGGACAGGAGGGCAAAATGCTTGCCGATACGTTTGGTTGAGCAAATTACCTAACCGACAGTAGAAACGTAGCTCAATAACAATAATTTGATGATGGAAATAGACCGACAAAACTTTTGGAAATTATGGTTCCCAAGAATTCGATAAAATGTCTACGATCTGAGGAATAACAAATATTTTCTTGCGCTATCCAAAAAGTACATGATTGCTTGAACTTATTTCATACAAAAAGAGCAAGCACTTAAAAGCTCAGTCTTTTTCGAATTACTGCAATTTATAGTTTTCAGCTTGATAAACAAAACAAAGACTGTCTGTCACGAGTAGTTAACAAAACTTTCCCGAGCGTGCTAGTTGGGTTAAAAGCCAGAACATTGCGAATTGAAAACCTTGCTAGAAAGAACTACTTCCCTCGAAGTTTGTAATTACATCTAGAGAACCTCGGTGTTGCACCTCCAGGTGAAGTTTTAAATATCCTGTATCAAATACTTGTTTTTGATGCGGAGAAGGTCTGGAAAACCTTAATTGTCCTGGGAGTTGTTTAGTAGCAGTGTTTGTGCTCATTCGTAATTAAAAGATTTTAATCATCCGTTCACGTGAAAGTCGCAATTGCCATTTTCAGTTCCATCAAGGGCCTAATCGGCCTTTGTGTATTGCACTGCAGAGGAAACACTTAATGATCTTGAACACGAAACGGTTGAGAAGTGTAAAGCTACTGCCAAAATAATACGAGTTATTATATTTATCTTTTAGATACATGCTTATTGTCGAAGATAATCCACCTTAAAGGATTGATAACGTAACCGTAACAGTATCGGTAAACGTATGTCGTAAAAACTATAAACATAGAAATGGCATGCACTCAATTGAGCCAACAAATGCATACGTTCTCGTTTGTTTTTACTGATACGGACTATATAAATAAATGCAGATAATTTCTATGTTTACATTTTTTACTACATGTTTTTACTGATACATTTGTGGATGCGCTGTCTATAAATCCACCTTTTTTCTCAAACTAATCGAACGCAAGTATGGTGATTCTGTGAAGACTGAAAGAGGAATAGGATCACGTACTGAGCTTCTATACAGCACATCCGCTCTGACTGGAATTGACTCCAATTCTCCTATTGAAATAAGGAAGACATACTGTTAGCTTACGTATGGTTCTCAGCGATGTATCTCATGTTAATGGTACACTGTATAGTTATTTTGCTACCTACTTCGTTGTTTAATTGAAAAATATATATTTTTATATTTAATTCAACCTTATCACCTTGTTAATTATAAATTGACTATTTAACGATTTAGATTGATTTTTTATTTTTCTTTTATTTAATCAGATCAATCTCCCCCTTTTTTCTCAAAACATCTAATCAACTATCACTTCTGCCATGAATTTTAACACAACATTATAGTTTTAAAATTTTTACTTTCATGAAGCTCAAGATCGGCCATATAAAAATACGTTCCATCTTACCTAAATTTGCTAACATAAGAAATACTATTACTGACGGGGATTTTAATTTATTTGGAATAACAGAGATCTGGCTAATGCATAAGTAGTGATAAAAACCTTATCAGTGTGGAGGGCTATAGTTTTTGTCACGTCCCCAGACCTACGAGAGGTGGTGGTTTCGGAATTTTTGTTAGGAATAAGTTTTCTTATACTGTGATTTGTGGAGAAAACTGCGAGCCTGTTAAGTATTTATGGATCCGATTAAAACTCGTAAATATTGGTACAATATATCATCTTCATGTTAATGTATCTGCTTTTATTGACGAATTTGCTACTGTTCTTTCCAATCTATACTCCAATACCGCAACATTATACCGCATGGGTGACTTTAATATTAACGAATTTAATTTAATTAGCCCTGCCAATATTTCTTTCACTTCATCATAAATCATCATCAATCAGACTTCGACGTCTACTGCTGGACAAACGCCTCCCTCATGGTTCTCCATCTTTGTCTATCTTGGCTGGCTTGGATCCAGTTGTTCGCAAACCTTTTTAGGTCGTCGGTCTCACGTGTGGGCGTCCTTTCA
>JAUIMV010000046.1:0-11616 GCA_033557775.1 Berosus sp. SLE1611
CGGGCTGTATGGAACGCGGTTAGTGTCCGATGGAGGATCTCTGTTTGTGTTGGTGGAGAACAACAATTTATTAATAAACCATTTTGGATAATTGTTGGCTACGAGGATAATGCAGAGCTTTTTTAATTTTTTTTCGTGAAAACTTGGGTGGGAGATTCTTGTTATTCTATATTTCATGCCATCGCAAAATTGACCTTTTGTTTGAACGGATGATATGAGAGGAAGTTAATGTCATTTTTTGATACCAGTCTAGCTGTATGATGTCATCGGAGGTCCGTAAGACGAGTGTGTCCAGAAAGGGGACCGAGGAATTATTTTCTAGTTCTGCGGTGAACTGGATATGTTCAGCAAAGCTGCTGAGGATATACCAACTTAATTTTCCATTTCATTCCATTTTGTCCAGGGCGAAAAATATTAAATAACTTCATTTACGAGGCCAACGATTTAGCTTACGAAAAGAATGTAAAAATGGATCGTGACTGGATTTGTTTTAGGATGTGAACTCGGTTACCCACATAAGCTATTTTGGCGGGCTCAGTATACACGGTAAGAAGCGACATTATATAGTTTATATCAACCGCAATTAAATTCAAGCAATCCAAGAACCCGCTTAGGTTCATATCGTATGAAAATTTAGTACTTGATAATCCCCCGTGTCAATCTGAAGACCATCAACTTTCATCTATTGTCGAGATGTAGCAGAAGTGGTGATTACGATCCGGTAGAATAGCAAATGCGGGTTACAGTTGTCACTACCAAAGTGACACGAAACAGCAGTTTTTTTATGAAAAGCAACGCCTGTGATAGATCAAGTCATTATTATTGTTCTTCATTTCATTTGAGTTTGGTGCATGGTTACATAAGAGGTATACGCCAAAATACAGCACTAAACGAGCTTTTGTCATTTATTTATATTAATTAAAAAAGACTAGATTGATAGCAAGTATAAACTGTGATCTGTCAAAGGCTTTTGATTTCGTGGTACACAATGTTTTTTTAACAAATTGAGTTACTACGGAATTCGTGGAACTGCTTGCAATCTTGTTGCATCTTATTTAGATGTCCACTGACAGGTTACGGAAATTACTGATGCCAGCGGAAATCTTGTACATTCCAAAATGTAACCGGTAAAGACGAGGGTTTCGCAGCGCTCTATTTTAGGACCCTCGCTATTTATTTATATAATAATATTGATGATTTCCAGGCCAAAATTCAGAGTATTCTCTTGAACCTTGTTGACTGGTTTGATGTTAACAGGTTCAAGATAAACGTGGGGAAGACTAATTTAATGGTTTTTCTACCATACAAAACTGGTGCTCATTTTCTATTGGATTGGTCGTTTTTTTTGTTCCCTCTAGACCGGCACGCTTCTGAGACTCGATAAGGCTTTATTTTGGGCGGCCCAGTTTGAGGCACTGAGTTCAAAGCTTAATACTTTGCTCTGAGACGCTTGTTACCACTTGCACTTGCACATACGCTCTGTTATATTTGGCAAGCCGAAGTAGCCTTGAGGCCTGTCTTAAACTTCAAACCAGGGCAATTTGTGCGATTCTAGGTTTATTACACCGCGAGTATTGCAGACAACAATTCTAAGATTTAGGTCTTTTATTGTTATTAATTTATATATTCTTCAGTGTGCTTTATTCGTCTTTGAGAGTCGGAGCCATGTGGTCATCCGCGTGGATGTGTACAGCTACCCCACTCGGAACCGCGATATTATAAGGGTAGATATACCGCCAAATCTTTAAATCTTTAAAACGTCAATTCAACGTCAGAGTGTATGAATTTATAATATTCTCCCAATTCAAATAAATATGTGCAAAGTTTCAACGTATTAAAAAAATGAATGTTTTAATACATAGTGGCATAGGTTTACGTTTATTTTCTACTAAGAAACTACAAGGAAAATATTTTTATTAGTCTTTTCCCATTAACCTTCCTAAAATTGACTTACTTGGAAGCTGCAAAAGCATGTTTTGTTGTTGCTGGGCTATAAGCAGTCATTATTAGTGTCTATATTATTAGTTTCTAATCCAAAGCTACAATTAAGCAGGAGACACTAAAAAATCAAATTGAATTAACAAAATCATGTCATGACATCAAAACAGTAAAAGTAATATCACGCGAAGATGTCTATAAACAAAATTGTGATATTAGAAAAGTTTCTTTAATACAACAGTAACTAAAATTTTCTGGCAAAATGCAATATTGGGGTTGAAATTTACCGATATATGTTCAAATTCTTACTTAGTATCGACTTGAATATAGAATTAAATTTATAGTTTTTATATGTAAAACTAAATTTTTAAAAAATTTTCATGAAATACCCATTACGATCATTACACATCGTTTAAATTTATAGCACAAATAGATGTAACACTGCTGGGCTAATGAACGGATATCTCAAAGTTAGAATTTCGTGCAATATCGGTATAGAGATGAGTGCATCAGAATTCACGTAAACTGCCTTACTCTCTGCTTATTTGCGATACTGCTTTTTAGTGTGGAACTATAGTATTACTTCTATCTGGTACAATAAAAACTTCTGAAAAGTATTTTATTAAAACACAAGAATGAGTTATTTTATCTGAAATATTGCCTTTTTACAAGATAATTCAATGATTATGAAAATAAGTACTTTGATGGCAGTATTTTTAGAGTATATCTTTTTAAAATGGAATGCACCCATAAGGAAAAATAAAGGGCTTCGCTAAAGACAAATCATACAAAAGACACAATGAACCTTGGAGTAGCTCCAAACAATTTCAAAGTATATATAAAATATATAAATGAGTTTAGATCTTTTAGGTGCAGATGTAATATGTGTTTACAACTAAATGGACACCAATTCCAGCACATGTTTTAGTTTTTTATATTTCTTGCTGTGTTTTAAATTAATAAGTCTTTGGCAAATAATCTTTAGAAAATTAATTGCTCAAAGAAATAGATAATGTTCAATCAATATTTCTTGCATAAATAAGTCATTTATCTACCCCAGCCTACTATTGTTAAAAATCAGAAGCCACTAACCAAAATGTATCGAAATTAAAGTAGTTCAAAGGACCATCATGAACCTATCTTCAATAATAAAAAGTGGTTCTGAGGAAACTTTGAGCTCATATGTTGGACCTTTTTATATCTTTTTGGTAGTTTTGGTAAAAGTAAACTTTAGGGGACCGTCTCATACAATGCTGCTATTGGTCCAATATTGAAAATTTTCTGCCACGGCTTTGGTTAGCAATGTCCATGTTGCCAGTCATAGCCACCTTAACTAAAATAAAGGAGGCTATCATCATTCATTTTCGGCAACATGCAATCGTTTCGCGCGATAAATTACTGCTAAATTGTTTCGTTTGACCAATTGTTGAAATGTTTATCAAATTTTCACAGTAGGTTTGTAATACGTTTAACATTTAAACTGTTCCAATATATTTTAAATGCTTTTTAAAGTAAAATCATAGCCACAAGGTCCTCTAAAGTATACTTTTACCGTTTTTACCTATCTCTTTTATTTGCCAAGATCACCTATACTGACACCCAATATCGGACACCCTGTACATACAGACAACAGGCCGAAAACATAATTTTTCTGTTCTGGGGTTCCCGAAACATGGGAGAACCAGTGAAATCTCCGTATGCAATTTTTGACCTCATCACTATACCTTCCTCTTATATACATACCCCGCATGCATATGCGGGGAGGTAAAAAAAGGATATCAGTTTTATTTTGCCACAATTTTTACACTTAAATAATCATACATATTAAATCTGTAAGAGACAAAAAAAGAATGATAGTTCTGTCAAACTATTAACATTATGAAGGCAGGGTTTTTCTGGAGTTTGTAACTTGTGTATATAATGGTTATAAGAATTAAAAATTAAAAGATGAAACATTCTCAAAATTCATGTTTAACTGTCACATCAAAATTGATGGAGATGAAGTAGTAAAGCTATTGCAATGATTTGTCATATATTTTTTTAGTGACGTGCATAACTGCAGGCAATCCAGAGCACACCAACTATAAAATTGCTGGTTTGACATCATAAAATCTGCACGAAGCGACGGCATAGTGTCTGTAATGTTGATAGGTTGAACAATTTTGATAGTATAAATAAATACTGTAAAAGTGTTTACGACTTTTAATCGCAAAATTAAATTATAACAAAAAGCAATTACAAATTCTAAGAAAAATAACTTTTTGCGTAATGATGTCAAACCAGTAGTCTTATCATTTACACACTATATTTATTGAATTTTTGGCAATTAACAATATTAGTTGCACATCTAAAGAAAAAATTCACCACATGCAACAGTTTAAAAGTGATATTAGTTATTTCACGAAAAGTTTAGATGCTTAACAAAGATATTAAGCCATTGAAAATGAAATTATAAACCATAAAGAATTACAACTCTCAAAATGTATTAAACTATCAACTAATAAACTTTAAGCAAACCATAACTCTAAATAACAATAACTAATAAGTGCAGCAAAAGCGCTCCATTTATCTCCTCTGTTTGTTAATAGTTTTCTTTCTTCAACTTGTCCGCTTTCTTAAATTCTTACATGTGTAACTTATAGAAACGTCAGCTAAATTTATCATTTTTATAGTTGCTGTAATTTGCAAAATTAGGTTTTTAAAACTCATTTCTTCCATTTACCTCGCTTTTATATCATCCCAAAATTTTATCATCAGCTTATGATTTTTACATAAAATTTAAAAATGGGGCTTCTGATATCTTTGTGCAAAAAACAATGCCAATTTAAACCTTACGCCATCAGCCTACTCTACCTTATTAAATTTGGGAGTACTTGCTTATGTAATTAATATTAATAATGGACATCTTCATACAAAAAAAATAACAATGCCAATTTAAACCTTACGCCAACTAGCCCCACTTTTCCTTATTTAATTTAGGTGTACTTGCTTATGCAATTAATATAAACTAACAATGGTTATTATAGTTCGTAGTAGAGAATTTGAATAGCAATACCACAGGTCAGAACGCTTGTTAGCTTCTAAGCTAATTAATAGATAACTTTTTCTGATGAATGAGCTATGTACGTTTTAATGTATTAATTTCATTTTATAAATGTTGGCCAGTGTTAATATCTCATGAACATGTAATTTCCAGCTCCCACTTGAATATTCTCGATTGGCGGGATTCGT
Source organism: Berosus sp. SLE1611 (assembly GCA_033557775.1). NCBI lineage: Eukaryota > Metazoa > Arthropoda > Insecta > Coleoptera > Hydrophilidae > Berosus > Berosus sp. SLE1611. The sequence continues at coordinate 5,170 of JAUIMV010000046.1, forward strand.
TCTGGCTTGTCATTGGTTGAAAATTTAAAAGCATGGAATGTCCCTTTCTGGCCTGCCATTGGTTGGAATGCATAGAATGTTCTTGTGACGTTTTAAATTAATTTTCGAATGTTCTAAAGTTCTATTTTACGTTTTAATTTGATCAAGAATTTTCTAAATCTCGTCCTTTGTCGGTTGTTCTTTAATATAGCTTATAAATAGCGCGCTATTTTGTCATGTATTGATTCTTATTTATAGTCATACAATTAGTGTGTAAAATAAATAAATAGTGTCAAATAAGTTATACCAGCGAATTGCAATTAAAATTGCAAACAGTGTAAAGTTTTTAAAATAAATAATTGTTGAAGTTGAATTATTGTTTTGCAAAAGACTCAAAACCCAAAATCAAGATAAATAAAAACGTAACAGTAAGTTACATCTTGTTTCTTTTTTGCCTTTGCATATTAAAGTTTTGATTTAAATGGTAAATACATTTTATAAAAATTAAGCTATTATAAATGGGCCAAAGAAAGTAAAAAGACAAGTATACCTAAAAATAGCCACGCAACGATGTTGGTACTTCAGTGGGCTTTCTACTCTTTTATATTCTTTTGGCTGTTGTTCCAAAGTATATACAATTATATGACGTCCAGCTGTTCCAACAACTGCCATAGGGTAATCTACGTCTGCACAGTAGCAACGCTCGGGAAGAGATATACTTAGCATTGGTGTTGGACTTCGAGTGTCCCAAAATTTTAAAGTCTTGTCCCACGATCCAGTCATTAGGCATGAATAGTTAGGAGCTTTGATCCAGTGACAAGTTTTTATGGGAGCATCGTGAGCTGCTACTTGCACAACTTGATTACTTCCTAGGTCCCAAGCTTTTGCTTGCTTATCACATCCAGCCATGTAAACCTGTTAATATAAAAATTACATTAGCTGTTTAAGCATAACCAAGAGCCATAATGAGAACTGCTACATAGAGAACCATAAGCACATATTAAACTTATATATACCATACTGTATAAAGTCTAACAGACAATGGCAAACATATACTGGGCATTTTTATTCAAGTTAAAGTTAACACTGATAAATTATATTATTTTATCACTTAATTTAATTTTATTTTTTACAATTTTCAGAGTGAAACAGGAAAAATCCCCCACACAGTTGCAGTGGACAGTAATGTACTAAGCAAATGACTATTCCAAATACAGTGTTGGCATAATTACAAAGTAATTATACCTAACAAATGCGACTGTAAGGGAAACTTTAGTTGAAAAGTTGGTTTCTATAATTAAATTTGAATTTTGAAACTGTGATAATACAAATGGGTCCAAAGCTACGAGAATGTTAGTTCTAGTTATTTTTATTGGCCATCAAATTTACATTACATGTCCTTACAATGTGTATATATACATACAACATATTTCTACCAACAAAAAATAAAAATAAAACAGTTATACATTGAGAGATTAAAAATACGACAAATATAAAATATGAAACAGTCACACTCCAACAAACGAAAGTAACACAAAACTAGACTGATTTAAAATCTATTCTCCTGTCCATGCACTCGTCAATGAACTCTTGTATGGAGTAGGGGCAACAATGACAGCACTCCACGAAGAATCTTCTCAAAAGCCCCCTTTCAAAGCCCCTCCACACTTTCCGGAATCATTTTATACAACCTTATACGCCAATACACTGAATTCTGTTGAGTGCTTCTCAATCTATGTCTAGGAGGTCTCAGGTTCAAGGCATGCCTAGTGCTGTAAGGGTGGTTAAAGTTGTTTGCCTGGAACTCCCCATCATGAGCTCGTATATACTGCAAGCATGCCAAAATATAAATTGCCGGGATGGTCAGAATCTTTTCATTTTTAAAATGTTTTTTGCAGCTTTCATCATATTTAAGTCCGAGCATGGTTTTAATTGCTCGCTTTTGTAGGAGAAGCACTCTTTCTGCTGCGCTGGAACATCCTCACAGTAGAATACCGTAGAAAGCCGGCTGTGAAAATTTGCTTAATAAGTAAGATTTGTAGTCTCCTGTGTTGTTTGACCCTTCTGATGCTGTACGTGGCCGTGGGTAGCCTCTTACACAAGGTGTCCGCATAAGGTACCCAGGTCAGCCTACTCTCTATTTCCAGTCACAATATCTTGATTTGAGATATTGGTGCTCCGGGGGCAACTACTATTTCCAAGATCTGGGTCTTGCTCTCTCTCTCATCACGATTTTGTTAGTGTTGCATCAGTCTTAAGAACTCTTCAATACATTTGCCGAGTTATTGTCCAGTTCTTCTTGACTTTTACCTGATACTATGTATGTGGTGTCGTCAGCATACTGTATACATGCCCTGTAACCAATGGCAAGTCTTTCAAGTATACAATGACCACCATCGGTCCCAGGATGGATCCTTGAGGTACTCCACATTTCAAAGCCAAGCTTTTCGAGGATACACCATTCCACCTGACCATCTGCGTGCGTTCAGACAACTAAGACTTCATCAGAGTTAACATTGTTCCCCAATGCCTTAATACTGCAGTTTTTTCATAAGGTGTTTATGTGGAATCGTGCCAAAAGCCTAACTTAGATCACAGGCTATAAGAAGAGCTTTATGGCTATCGCCTAGGGCAGTGATTCTCAACCTTTTTGTTAACCACGGCAAACTTTTAACTATTTTAAAATTTGACGGCACACTATATGTATATACTACATACATTTCTAAAATTTGGCGGCACACAATATGTATAAAATATATACATTTCTAAAATTTTTAGTTTGATAGTTGCACCAGGGCCGTGGATGTTGACTTTCCAGCCATGTAACCATGGTGACTGGGACCAATTATGGAATCCCTCTCAAAATGAGCCATCAATCGCTGCTTTGCCACCATTTCCTAGATTTTGGAAAAAACCGGAAAGACTGAAATAGGCCTGTAGTTAGAGCAATCATTCACTTCATCTTTTTTGTGTATGGGGATAATGACTGCACACTTTAGCTCAGGGAAGTTACCCTCCTCGAGACACTTATTCACCATCATGGTTAGAGGCAGCAGTATTTCATCCTTTAACATCTTCAGGAGGTAAGTCTAGAGACCATATACATCCTTAGTTTTTGCTGTTTTTAATGACTCGATGATACTGTAAATCTCCGACATCTTGCAAGGAGCCCATTCTATATTCGAAGGGTGCTCCCTCGCTGCTACCAAGTTCAGTGGAGCATGGTTCGTTGCATTAATGCGGCTAATTGCTTCGCCTCCAACCCCAGCAAAAAAACCTGTTTAGTTCGTCCGCACTCAGATTGCCATCCACAGCATTCAGCAGCTCCTCCAGTTTCTGACCTGATAACATGCCATATTGCCTTCTGTTTGTTTTCGGAATTCTGTATTGTTTTGTTTTATTTAGTCGTTTTGTGTTTTGGACTTGCAAATAAACGATATACAGTTTTCACAATATACAAAGTACACGAAGCCTTTTAAATTCAAAACTCAACCTCAAATCAACTGTAGGTTTTACAATATATACAACAGCATTTTCAATACATGAAGCACAAACGCGAACGATGCAAGCCGTAGGCTATCATCGTGAGGAAGCGAAGCTTAGGCAGTCCTTAATCCATACTCAAAATGTCTAAGCGTCTCACAATACCTACATACAAAGCACACTCAGGCGAGCACCATGAGGAAGCGAAGCCTTTTAAATACACAACTCATACTCAAATAAGCTGTATGTTTTACAATACACACACACACGAACGGTGTGAGCAGTAGGTGAGCACATGAGAAAGCGGCACTTAATCAGACTTAAACCCACACAATAATGGGCTACGAGTATTTTCAACATATACAAAGCAAAACGGAGCCTTTTAAATCATCAAATCTCGATCAATGTGAGCCACAGGCTCACACCTGGAGCGGTGTGAGTAATTATAATCATAATAACCGACGAAGGTTCAAAAGCAAACTGCATTAACGTCAATAAAATTCTTCATCGTGCATCGATGCAAACTTCCTCAACACCATCTTAACAGGAGAAGAAAGCTTCGTTGGCGGCAACGACGACATAAATATCTAACCTTAAATGAGACTAGCCAACTTTAAGGTGAAGTTGGTGGTCTTTTGTCAGTCAAGTTATTATCCATTAGAAATTCGTTCCATGTTGGCAGACGGTAAAGAAGGAGTTTTATGTAGCAGTACTGAAGCCATTGAGTGAAGCCGTGTGCCAGACGAGACTTCAGTAAATAATAGTGCACCAGTGGAGCTGCACCAAGACAATGCATGAGCTCACTCGTCAGTTATAGTGTTAAATTTTCTGACTTCAAGCGAAGTGAGCATTGAATCCCAGCCATCCTATATTTCAAATTAAGTTGCCGATTTTTTTAGTACTTTGTAAGTTGCAGGGCGCAGTTTTGAAACATTAGAGAAGATCCTGAAAAAATTCGACGAACAAGTTGATCGCCGTATCGAGGCGTTCAAGAAACAGTACAGTACGATTTGTTAATTATGCATCGTAAATGTAATTGTTTTTGAGAAGTTTGTATACTTTTGTTGGTGGCTGTAGATGCAGTATACTTTAATGCGTCTGGAGCTGTTTAATTTCGAAATAATTTTTAAGTTATTGATGTTTTTGAGCTACCATTTTATTTTTGGCGCACTTTGAACACAAATTAACACTCTCTGTATGAAATAAAAGAAGAAAAGCCAAAGAAAACGTACGATTAGGTGCATGCAACTGACATGATATATTTTGTTTCGGTTTCGTACTTATTTTAATTGATTATTCGAAAGCGTCCATTGATCACGATTTGTTATTAGCAATTCTCTACTACATAGGTCTTTCTTTGCTAATTATTTACATGGTATGTCACAAAAAGTTAACATTTCTGGTGAGCTATCTGAGCCACTGATGCTTAAAAAATGGAGTTCCTCAGGGCTTTATACTTGGTCCTCCACTGTATTCTATTTACACTTGTCATCTATTTAACTGTCTTGAGGCTTGTAAGTTTCATCTTTTTGCAGACGATTCCCAACGTTTTTATACTATGATGTAACACAGTAAAACAAATAAACTTTATAAAGAAGTACCCTACTTTATAAATATATGATCTTCACAATCTTCTAACTGTTTTGACCAATCATAATCTGAAAATTAATACTATTAAATCATCACTATGATTATTTTGTCGAAGTAAGGATCGAGACTTTATTCAACAGAATCTTCGGCTTGTTTTCAATGGTAATCCTCTTCAATTTTCTTTAGTAGCCAGGAACCTCAGGTTGTATTTGGATACAGACCTTAGGTTTCGATAGCATTTCTCCAATGTAACTAATCGTGCTTATAACTTCCTTCGATCCATTTATCCATTTCGTTATTCATTATCATCACCAATACGAAAAACTCTTTGTGACTCTTTAGGTTTTGAGTCATTTTAATTTTTGTGATGTCGTGTATGGGGCATGCTTTGACGTTTACTCTTCTTCTAGAATACTCAAAGTTCAAAACTCTTGCCTGCGCTTTATTTATGGCATTCGTCGGCGACAGCATGTTTCTCACGTATTGGTGTAGGCTAGGTGGCTCAGTTTGAAAAACAGAAGACATCTTCACTTTCTTTGCTTTTGTCATAAGGTTATCATCTTTACAACTCCTCCGTACTTGTTTCATAAGCTTTCATTTAGGACGGACGTTCATTAACAAAATCTACGTCATCGTGGTCTTCTTATAGTTCCTCGACACGGCAATTCTTTATTCCGCCGCACGTTTTCCTATAATATAGCTTCTTTATATAATACTATTCAAGTCGAATAAAATCGTTTAATCGAAGTGTGAAAAGACATCTTTTATCTGGTTGATCCTATGTTGTCGTTTCATGTGCTAGCATACCTAATATTATAATAGTTTATTTTTAGTAGCGAATTTTGAGCAGGTAGTGTGCGGTAGTGCGTAATATTTGAATTATTCGGTCAATTTGTTATTTTTAGTTGTGTGTTGACCGCGGCTCTGGGAGTAGAAAGAGCCACCTGTACTTTTTACAGCCGAGTCTATTTGGAGCATATTGTCAAGAAACTTAATATATTATATTATAATCTTAGTAAACTTAGTGCATATTATACAACATTTACTGCAAATTTTCTCTTGGTAATAAACCGTATTATTATTATTATATTATAATCCGACAAAAGCCCCAACCATTTCCATTTTCTATGAAATCTGCTTTTTTCTTTTAGGCATTTTATTGTCTCTGAAGAGAATCAGCCCCTCTTCAGTTATTCTGGCAATAATAATTAACTTCAGATTTTGGGTCGTCATATAACGTTATAGATTAATCATGTTATTTTATCAGTATTTGAAAAGGCAAAAACCTAGATGTGCTTTTACATTCATATCTAGAATTTAAACAACATTTTTCCTAGATACTGAAAAATTTGTATTATCTTTTTAAGATGTTGGGCATGAATAAAACCATTCTTC
>JAUIMV010000047.1:0-11596 GCA_033557775.1 Berosus sp. SLE1611
GTGTTTTTTTATTTGATAACATAGGGAATTACATGGAAAATATGAAAAACACATAAAAGTTCGTCCCATTTTAGTTTCTAGGCCAACTTTTGATTAAAACAGTTAAATAATTAATTTCTGAATGATAATCAATCCACATTACTCTTAAAATATGTAAATAAGAAAAAATACAAAATTATTATTTTATTTTTAAATAACAGCTGGAATACTCCTAGTTATTGTTATATTGTGTTATATTGTGAAGACATAATGAAATAATGAGAAAAAAATTTAAAAAGTTTTCTTGCGTCGCCATTGGTATTGAACTCAGGACTTCTAGATCACTGAAAATAAAATAATAATTTTGTGTTTTTTCTTACAATTTACAGATTTTAAAAGAAAAGTGGATTGATTATCATTCAGAAATTGATTATTTATCTGTTTTAATCATAAGTTTATCTAAAAACTAAAATAGTCCGAACTTTTATGTGTTTTTCATATTTCTCATGCATTCTCTATGTTATCAAATAAAAAAAACACATTGTATATTTTGTTTGGGTTTCCGGATGGAACCTGCTTCACAAAATTGTTAAATGTCGACGTTTCGCCCTTCGTTACAGAGGGCACCTTCTGGACGTTATTCTTCGAAACCCAAACAATATATTTGTTACCCGTGGAAGCCTAAACCATTTACATTGTATATTGTTTCTGTAAAGTGAGCTTTCACTGCCACTGTTTTATGTTTATTTATAGAGTATAGTTTGTAATATGTAAATACATTATAAATTTCTTTTATACATTTAGAACCTATTATTACTTAAGAAATATAAATATAAATTTTTAAGAGATGAATAATAAAAATCCACAAATTCAGTGATAAGTGATGATGAAAATGTTGAAACAGTGAAAAAAGGGGACTTCACTGTAGTCAAAGTACAAGGAAAAACTGCTACTAGCTCTCCGCAATTATGTTGCTGAAGTTATTAAAATGTATGATAATGGCTGTGAAATTTTATAAGAGTTGTTTCTACTACAACATTACAAGCTGCAGAAGAAGATGAAACCTTTGTTGCTTCAAATGAAATAATTGCCAAACTACCCAATCCAATACAAGGCACTAAAGCTTGCTGTGAAAATATAATATGGTTCCAGATTAGTTTACAGTGTCCATTAATTTTATTTTTATTAAAAAAATATATTTTTTATAATTATCCTTAAATATTCTTTTTAGCATTGATACAGCATGTTTTTATATTGACAGTGCTGCAATTCAGTAAATGACTTAGGCTTTCACAGGTAACAAAAAAACTGTTTGCGTTTCCGGATAAAACCTGCGTCATAAAATTGTTGAATGTCGACATTTTGCCCATCGTTACAGAGGGCATTGTCTGCACATTATTCTTGGGGATAATGTTCCAAAAAGGGGAACACTCTTCCCAATAATAATGTCTGGAAGATACTCTGTGTAACGTTGGGCGAAACATTGACATTCAACAATTTTATGATGCGGGTTCCATCTGGAAACCCAAACAATCAGTGCTGTAATTCATTTATTTAACCAAGAAGTCCAGTTAATACTGTCATGTGGTCTAGTTAACCCTGCCACTGGAGTTAAGTGGATCAAAGCTCAGTTCAATGTTACTTTCTTCAGTTTTCTAAAATGTGTAAGAGGTACAGCTAAATTGAAAAAAACTGATGTTTGTTTACATAGTTTTTTCAACATTCACGAATAAAAATATTCCAAAAAGCCATTTTTTGTAAAAAAAAAAGTTAAGCGAATATAAAATGAGAACTCATTAACCCCAACTTCACCTGCTATGACAGTCTGTACAACATAACCAAAGCATTGATTGTAGAAGCCGTTGCTATGTAACAGGTGGGCAAAAACTTCATAATTTAAAACAAACATTTCACTATAAATTTTAATAAAGTTTATTTTCACAACCAGTTGCGACTGCAGTCACTATCAAATGTTCACTTGGTAGTGACTGTTTACAATCAAAACCGGTAGTGAAAATAAACTTCGTTAAATTTATAGTGAAGTGTTTGTTTTTAAATTATGAAGTTTTTATAAGCTAAACACCTGAACTTGACGGTTTATGTATGTAAATAAAACTGTAAAATTGCATTCATTTTTCTTTTTAAATACGTCTCATTCAAACTAGATAACTCGAAAAATCTCAAATTTTTATGCACCTGTGTTAAGTTATAGACAAAATATTTTAAATAAGGCTGATTTTACTTAAAATTCGCCTAAATTCGAGATTACAACCTCTATCTGCCACTATTTGTTGAATTATCGTGATTCGTTTCAGCAAAAAAATAATTTTTAAAAAGCATTTTAATCTGCGGCCATGGACCCGATTGTTGCAGAGTTTACTAAAATTGGTTTATGTCGTACGCTCCTGAGTTTGTAGCATCTCCATAATATATATTATTGATCAATGCCTTCTCAACTTGATCTTAGCAAGATATATGCAGTATAGTAAGTATGAATGTTTCGAAAATGGTGTGTCAGTTTCAATGTCAATTTTATGTTAAAAACCACTTCATTATTACATCTAAAATATAACATAAAATGCCAAAATACAATAATAAAAACATACACTTCTGAAAGAAAAATCGACTGTTTCAAATTCCATTACAAAATACCAAAAACAGAATTCTAAAAGCAATCTTAACATTATCAATAAATATAACAAAATAAATAGCTAAAATGTTTGCCCTATTAGCAAATTGGTACGCACTTGGTATCAAAACAAAAGCATAAAAATGATTGTCTTACATACTAGCCAATACATTTACAAAAAACTGTACCACCAAGTTTACAGGTGAAAATGAAACAGTCAATGCATTACAACAAAAAATAATAATAATAAAATAAAATTAAAATTGCAGAATACTAGATACCTGCAAATTGTCAAATGCAAAAGCATGATTAAAAGAATACTAAAAATTATACAGTGGGCACATCCACTTTTTTTAATAAAGAAATTATATAACATTATAATCCACAGCCAAAAAGACTAACATTATACGTATTGTAATAATGATTTTAGTCATTATTAAAAACAAAATATTACAACAAACTCAGACGTACGAACGCCTGATTGTTTTTATTGTGGTAAAAGCTAAAGTACTGTGACATAAAAAATGTTTTTCGATGTAAAAAATTAAACACTCAAAATATTTTTTTCGTACAGTCTACCTCCTTTTGTGGAAGTTCAAAATAGGAAGCTAAAAGTTTTAAAAATATTTCCAGCATTATTTCAATAGAAAATACTTGTTAATACTTATTCCTAATAAGTTATTAAGGTGTATCTAAAATACTCGACATTTTTTTTTAATAATTGTTAAGAAACAATTAAAGCACTAACATTACATTTTTTTTAATTTTTGCGGTTAAAAAAATCGTTATAAAAAATAAAAACAAAAATATTATACATATTTTACAAACAATTTCTGATTTTTCTATGTAAAGCTTTTGGTTATTTTTATTAGCAATGACTTAAAACTGACGAGTGCTTTTGAGACACCTTTTATGTAACATACAAAAATTTAAAAAAACAAGAACAATTACTTATAAATTTTCTGGTAATCAATCACATCTTTGAACATATCCTTTGTATGATATGCCGAGGACCCTCGGGGTCCAATTGCACTTTCTTTTGTTTTTTGAGCAACGAAAGTGTTTTATTTTATTTTTTGGTAATAATAATATTAATAAAATTAACAATCATCTACAATTAATATTATTATTTAAATAATCGCTAGCACGACGACGAATCCCATAATTTACTATTGTTCAGTTGTAAGTGTGTTTGAGGGGGCGGTGGCGCCGGTTGTTTACTACCAACTATAATTAAAAATATAGATACATAATTTTTAATGTGTATAGAATATATTTATATTCAATGAATATACTTTCCATTTTTTATGATTTTAAAACATTTTCATTTTTTTTTTTTTTTTTCAAAATATGTACTTGTCTTTTTACGTTGTATTTTTGATGGACTCTACCCTGAAAATAATAAATAAAATTAATTTGCCTTCGGGTTTTTAATGCTTTTACAATTCTTATTCTTAAGTTTAAATGCATTATAAACATTTTTTAATGTTATTTTGTATATCATATATACAACAAAAACAGAAATGGCATCCGAAAAACTTCAATAAAAGATACAAAAACCTAGAGTAATACAACAATTTTGCATTTAGTAATATCATCTTGCTTGCTTGCTTGGAAAGCAAAATTTTGCAAAGGATTAGTTTTTACTAAGTGTATGTGTTTATAGAATTGAATCTGAATGCCCTCTGTAGTGTAAGAGATTAGCGAAATTCACAAGATACTGGAGGTGTAGGCGTAAACGTATGCAGGACAACATTTTCATAGAAAAAATATCTTTTATTTGCAGTTAGCAAATTCTTTTGCGCCCAAAACCCATTATCTGCCACTCTTTAAAATTTGATTCACACCATTCCAATAGAAGGCCTACTATAACATCCGGCATTTTTAACAGGTTGAGTGCCAAGGCAAAATTTTGGAAAATTTGCCCATATTTTTTTTAAAACCCAATGTTAATTATACAATCTGTAGAACCATAGCGGTTATGCAAGAACACAAAATTCAAAGAAAGAGCAATCACCGTGGAAAGATCGCACCGTAAAATGTAAATATACCGGCGGGCATTATGTCTGCCGAAACCTGTAAAGCTTGTCTCTCGATCAGAAATAATGACCGCCATGGCGCTCAACCTGTTAAGGATGATACATTTATTTTTCACTGTAGTTATCTTCACTCAAAAACAGATAGGCAAATTCAATTCAAATTTTGAACTAGGCATTAATATAAATATAATATTATGACCAGAATTTTATTACAATTTCGACATGTCATTAATTGACATTTCTTCAAGGTCATCTCTGAACAAATATGAAATATAAAATCTCCAGATTGAAAAAGATACTATCACAGGATCCTCTCTTACAACCCGGTATAGTGAAGATGGTGGGAGGGATGCTGACTAGCTCTACCACCAAATTGCTCACCATACTTATGAGGACACACTTTTCGGGTTGTCTAATAGACCAAGCTCAACCTCAATCGGACCTGCCCCAAGTAAAATTTGTAGTTTTAGTGATGTAACAGCGATTGTAATGGCACATATGGCGCACATTTGCCATCGCCGCCACGTTGCTGCAACTTCAAATGCTACTAGGGGCCTCTAGTCTCTCCAGATGAAAAAGTCTGGGAGACATCAAACGCTGTGGTTACTATGGAAAGGGTTAAATGGGCTGTGAACACATTCTCACCCTTCAATTACCCTGGCCAGGATGGGATTTACCCTTGTTTGTTCCAGTGGGGCTTTTACCTTCTGCTAAATCACCTTGTAAATCTTTTTAGGGAATGTCTTGCTCACTGCTATATACTATGTGGATGGAGAAAGGTTAAAGTAGTCTTCATACCCAAACCAGGAAAAGATGACTATACCAAACTCAAATCCTATAGACCTATTAGTCTGAGTACTTGAAAAATGAAGTCATACTTTCTTCACCACTTCACTTAAATCAACATGTGTACATGCCTTGTTACAAAGATTGATACAGCGCTGACCGCTGACTGTCAACATTTTTGCAGTCAGCGCTGGGTGCATTCCTAGATATCGACGGTGCTTTTGACAAAGAAACCTTCAACAGCATAAGCAGAGCTCTGTCAGAGCGTGGGACAGTAGATGCTATTTGAGGCTGGATCAACTCAATGCTCTGGCATAGGAATATTTATGCTTATACTGATGGTGTACAAGTTACCACCTCGGTTGTCACAGGCTGTCCGCAAGGAGGAGTACTCTCACCCCTACTATGGAACATAGTGGTGAATAGCCTTCTAACCAAACTAAATCGTGCTGGCTTCTACACAGTTGGTTATGTGGATGACATAACAATACTACTAAATGGAAGTCATGAAGGAGAGTTATGCAATCTGATGCAAAGCGCCCTTCAAATAGTCACCAGATGATGTGTTCTGAAGGATTTGTCAGTTAACCCATCTAAAATAGAGCTAGGTAGAAGCTAATTTGCTACGCTAAGTTGCTAAATTTGACAGACTCATATATTCGCTATTATTGCATATATCAAAATTTTAAACTGTTTTCCCGTTCAAATACTATATTTGTATTATCATCAAACTGTCTAAAACAAAATCCTTCAGCTGAACATCCGTCAAATTAGGCACATATTCTTAGTGATTTAGCTTTTTCATTATTAGGATTCCTACCCTGGTCCTCTTCATGCATAAAAGAACGTTGGACACACTTAAAACGTCCACTCTCATTGGTGGATCATTCCAGCACTCAAAAAGTGTAAAATATTTGGGCGTAATACTCGACCATATGGCAGTGTAGATGAGCCATTGGAACCATTTTAGGTCTGACGCCAAAAGTTGCTCTGTGGCTGCACACAGCCGTGGTTAGAGCCACCTTCTCCTATGGAGCATAAGCCTGGTGGCCTAGAACTGACCTGACAACTGCTGAAAATCTAATGCAATGCATACAACGCCTAGCTTGCCTTGGAGTGGCTGGAGCTATGTGCTCAATGGAAACTCTTTTCTATTCCAACTGTAGATCTGTTCTTGAGGGAAGCAGCTGTTAAAACTGCACTAACACTAAAATCGCTAGGGCTATGGCATGATAAAAGAGAACTGAGAATGTACAGGTCACTATTGGAAGGCAGGATCCCAGATCCCCTGTGCAGACCGAACATTTCTGTCTATGGTGTAATCTCCACTGGAAGCGGCGAGAGGCAGAGATATTGCATGGGCGAAGTGCAGGCGAGACAATTTTACACTTCTTCCATATAAACTTATCATCTAACCTCCACAGAACAGGCGTGGTACGGGTGCACTTCGGCTCGCCTGTTGCAAGCCCATTCGATACCTCTCAAGTTAATTCTGGGAGGCGTGCTAGCGGTGCGCCTGCCTGCAATATTTATTGTAGCTGCCTGCCTGCAGTATTTATTATACAGGAGCACTTCAATTTATAAATATACGTGACGACGCAGGCTTTAACATTCAATTTTGCGAAGAAATTCAAAAATATTCTTGCTTATAGACATTAGTCGACTCTTGCGCACCTGTTCTGTGTATATTCACTCGCCTGTGCCACGTCTCGCCTGCACCTCGTCCGTCCCATACCTCTTTCTGTGTGAATTGCGCCTTACAGTTATTACAACTGAAGCGCATCAGGGACTTGGCCACAATGAAAAGATGTGATTCATTATGTCAATGATTAATCACAAATTATTTCCAACCAAAATTTTAGATTACATAGGTTACTCAATTTTTTTGATATTGTATTGTCTAAATGACATATGTAAAACCCTTTTTATAAGAAAAGTTATTAAAATTTAATTATTGTTTGATTTGACTTTGAAATCGATTATCCGGATTTTCGTTTATACGGAATACCCCTGGTTTTATTTGATTCTGATAATCGGGATTCTACTGCATATTACTTGTAGACATATTCTAACTATATTCAATTTTTAGTATGATCCGCACCCCATGTAAAGCTTATTTCCATCAAATAACTACATGGAATGTCATAAATCATATATTAACAGAAGGCAGTTTCCATATACTCTTGTATAGAGTAGAACGGTTCCTCCTTCAGCTACTTTTGGAATCATACTTGGTTCTCGGGCGGTTGCTATTGGACGTGGTGTCCCTCAGGGATCGATTATTGGGCATTTTTTATTTCTGGTTTTTATGAATGACCTTCAGGTAAACATTGATGGTAATACAACACACACATGAAATTGGTTGGAAAATAAACATCAACAATGTATATCACTGAACTCATTGATTGATTTCCCACAAAAAAACTTAAGCTTACTGTTAATAAAACAAATGTTGTGGTTTATTCCACCTCAAGCTGAGTCCCTGGATTTTGTTGTTTCATGTGACAACTTCCAGCTGTCCCTTTCAGCTACATGTACTTTGCTGGGTCTGGTGGTGGGCGATGAGCTGACATGGACATGCCATTTTTACTCCTTGCGTGATAGTCTTTGCAAAGCTATATTTCACTTTGAGACGTCTGAGGCATGTGTGTAGCTTCAAGTATCTGGTCTCTGTGTACTATTTTCACTCAGTAATGGATTATGCTGTATTGTGCTGGAGAACTAGAACAAACCTCAACTGTGTTCTCAAACTGCAAAAGAGAGCAGTATGTGTGCTTTGTGGACTTCGCCACCGTGATTCTTGTAGAGAGCATTTTCAACATTTGAGTATTTTAATGGTCGTAAATGTATTCCTTTATAAATGTAGTCTGTATGAATTCGATTTTTTTCCGGGGTGGCACTGGTGATGCTGAGGGACATAGTTATAATATGCCCAACAGATATCTGCTTAGACCAGAGATACCAACTTCATCACTCTATGAGAAATTCTCTCTACATGTTTCGACAAATGCATTTCTAATGATATAAAAGAAAGTGCAAGACTGTAAAAAGCCCATATTTTTTTTATTGTCAATACATTTTTTGAAAACTATTGATCGAGCATTGGCTGCAGCTTGGCCGTTGTTAGATTATTTGTCTTTTGGTCTTTGTACTTTTATTCTGTGAAATGTTTGTAAGTGCCTTTAACAGTTTCAATTGTTTATACTATATGTTTAAATATTTTTATGTTGCAATCTTTGTAAGTGCCTATGATAATTTCAATTTTTAATACTGAATATTTATGATGAAATTTTTGTATTTGCTTGTGATAATTTTAATATTACCCATTTTCACTTTTTCATATTTAATGCATGTACTTCTGTTCTATATCGTGTAATAAATGAATAAAGATTACTACTACTTCTACTACTACTACTACTACTGCTTCACCTTCACTTCAAAATAATGCACTGGTAGTTCTGTGATTTCTTTAGTAGTTTATTGTACAGTTTTGGGTCCCAATAGCCTATTTCTTGTTGTGTAGTTTTGCCCATGTGTAGAGGAACTTAAAGCTTCTTCGCATATTTGGCGCTGTGTTGGTGGAATTCATTATTTTTAATGAATAACATACATATTTGATGCAGGTAAGAATACAGAGATGGTGGGGAAGTATTCCTTCCTTCTTAAACATCTCTGTACAGCTTGCAGTATTTTTAAGACCACACAGTGCTATAATGGCTTTCTTTTGTAGTAAAAAATAGTTTTCCATACCAGAGGTGGAGCCACCGAGGATAATTCCATATGTAACAATAATGTTGCGCAGGGATATTTTGCAACTTTTTTTGTTCCTCTAGGTGTAATATTGCAGCACACAAGTTTTTTCTTGTTTCAGAAAGATGTTTGGACCACTTCAAATTTGATTCAAGATAGAAACCAAGAAACTGCATCGCTATAGGTTCTTCCAGCGCCATAGAGAAATATAGAGTTTGTGTTTTTTTGATATTTTTTTTTAGTAGTTTGGCACAAAACCATTGCTCACTTTCTTTCAAACTATCTGAAGTGTTATCAATTGTTCCATTCTTGGTTTTTTTACCATTAGCATAGAGGCATCATCAACATGCAACATACATGTCTTATTTGTTGTAAGGTTATATGGGAAATCATTTATGTATATAAAAAATAGTATGGGCCCTAGTATCGATCCTTGAGGAACGCTATACTCTATATCGGAAAAACTAGATTCGTCCTCACTCCAGCTGATTATCTGGTTGTGGCCATCAAGATAAGAGGTAATTAAGCAGATTGAGACTCCTCTAATGCCATAATATTCGAGTTTAGATAGTAGTACTTCATGAGGTACTGTAACAAAAGCCTTTGAAAAGTCACATGTGGAAATCTGAATATGATCTTTAGCACATAGGGTATTTAAGATGGTGTCCAACATCTGGATCATAGCTGTTGTGGTAGATCTTCTTGACCTTCTTGCTGACTAATTAGTGAAGAGATCATACGTTTAAAAAAAGCTTGTTAGCCTCCGCTTAATAACAATTTTAAAGACCTTATAAAAGCTGTTAGTATCGAGACTGGTCTGTAGTTGCTACAATCCTTTGTTTCTCCCTTCAAGAAGACACCCTCTTGGAAGCACTTATTGATAATTATGGTCATAAGACAGGTAATTTCATCTGTTTGTTTCAAAATAGTGGTTGTGAACCATAAGCATATATTGCTTGTTTGCTTTTTATAGTATTTATAATATTTTTTTTATTTCAACCTCTTTAACTTCTGTGAGTTGAGTTCAAAGTTTGATGTTTTTCCATTAAATCAGTTGCTTTAATATTAGTGTATAGAATATCCTTTTTAATATTTTTTCCAACATCACAGAAAAAAATTATTGAGATCTGTGGCTGTAATATCCAATTCAATGCATTTCTTATGCTTTCTGCCACTGTCCATGCATAATTATTTTCCAAATTGCTTTCTGGCTGTTGGTTGAAGTTTCTATAATATGGTCATTTTGTGTTCTTTTTTCTTCATCCATAGCTGCAGCACACTGTTTTTTTTTAAATCTTATAGGCTTCAAGCTTTCATCATCGTTTTTAGCGCATGATATTACTTCCAGTGCATCCAGAGTTCTCTGCATCTGTATGTTTGTTGTGTTTAAGTTTAACCACTTTTTTTTTCTTGAGCGACTTTATATTTTTTTCGGCTTCAATTTTTTACGTAATTTTCTGTGATCATTGTAATCTGGTCTAAGGACTGCAATTTGAATATAGCGAACTGAAAGATGCATGTTTACAATTGTAACATTTATTCCTTCTGTACAAGTAATAAAAATATTGTCAATGCGAGAGCTTGTTTCCTTTGTACTTCAATGCACGCTATCTCTATGATTTTCTTTATAGACATGTTACCAATGTATTCTGTTCTTTTATTTTTATATATTTTTTTCACTTAGAACACCACCGTGGTTGAACTCCTTTCTACAAAAAGTTGCACATATATTTGAGTACTAGCCTGGGCCTCTCCTAGCATCAGTAGAAATATGACAACTTTTTCCTTTATAAATCAGTAACAACAACCATCTGCTGCCTGTTTGTTTGTGCAGAGGTTGCTTTGTGTTAGCTGCTTTTTACTGTGTCAATATTTATTAATGTTAATTGATGTAGTATGAACCTCTTAAGTAGATTTTTAAAGATATAAAGTAATTAATATATAAAAAGTACCTCCTAAATCCCATCCTCTGTGGTTTTGAAACTGATAATTTTGTTCCACCATGTTGATTTCTTTCACACTCAACAACTTTTTTAATGCAAGTATCAACGTTTTCTACTCATAAAGAGAATATTTTTAGTGACCTAGTCTGCCTTCAACTGTAAAACTCTGAACTCTATTGTAGGACCCTTGAACTAATAGGACCGATCACACTTGATATATTATATTTATATATACAAACACATAATAGGCGCTGCTATTTATAATATTATACACTCCATTAAAGATATTCGGCAAAAGTAGAAAATTTTGATTTATAATTTGCATTTGGAAAAATTCCTACAAAACTGTCAATACAAAACGAATTTTTGTTACAAAGCTACTTGATTTTTGCGAAAATCGAGCACTTCTGGTAATGACAATCCATCATTTAATTCAAATTCGAATTTTTCCCGCCAAGCTACTTGATTGA
>JAUIMV010000048.1:0-11577 GCA_033557775.1 Berosus sp. SLE1611
GTCCCAACAAGCATCAGCGATCCCCAAAATTTCAATGCATACCCCGGTCTTTTAAACAGTGGAAAACATAACCTAACCTACGAACTTCGTTACTAATTAATCTATTGTACCAAAAAAAAAACGGAAACCGTTACAATTTACGTTGCACAACGCCCTCAACTAACAGAAAACCAGACAAACGTTATGAGTGGTTTTTGAAAGCGGTTTTAGGTACTAATTTTGAAATGAATATACAGAGTCTCTTTGTTATAGTTACTGACACGTAGAAAGACTTTACCTGCGCATATAGACTCCACTAAAGGTTGGAACGCACTCTCCTAACAAAATATTGAACCTATAATAGCCTATGGTGGTACATTCCTTGTGGTGATGGAAGAATATAAAAGTCTTGAAGTGTATTTTCGAAGGAATGAGTGTCATACTGTACCGAAGTGAAATTTTGATCAACTTCAGATTGTTGTCCAATACTATGAAAATATACAAAGAGCCTACCGAACTTCTCGACACAAGTACCAACAAGTCCACTGTCATTATTCTTCAGATTTTCTCAACATCTATAGGGTTGCAAAGTCACACAGAATTTTCATTTAGGTTCTTTGCCTTCTAGCAATCATCACTCCTTCTAAGAGTCTTCTTAATTTTACAGTGTATCTTTGAATATTATTAAATTGTTTTAGGTTAGGTTATTTAATTTTTTCTTCTCCATAGTCATCTAACCACATCGAATAGGAACGCTGGGATGGGTGGTTTCGGGGCATTTTCTCGGTCCACTATTATATTGCCTTGTTGCAGCATAAGTGATACTTCATCTTTAACAGACAATAAATATATAGTTATGGATGAGCACAGAAATTGCCCCTCCAACACCTTGCCAAGGGTTCTAGTAAACTTATTTCATCGATATCACCAACAATTGTCATATGGATCACATCATTTTGCTTGTATGGAAATTATTGAATGTTCATGTATGTTCTTTTTATTACTTTTTTTCTGCCTGTATGCTTATGTTTTTGATAATTCGAAGGTAGAGCCTTCCTCCGCAGAATTTATCGAGTTCCTTGATACGCGCCCCTTTTTTTCTGTATTTGCCCAAACGTGAACACGAGGTCAGTTACATATCTCAAGAACCTCCTATCACGAGGTGCAGTTTCTGGTGCCTTGGTGGATTCTCTGCAGCCGCAGCATTAAACTGACAGTAGACAATCAACAGTGAGTCTCTACCACGACGAAAATTTTTATACCTTTCTTGACAAAAATAAATTACATTTCTACATGAAAAATAACCGTAATGCCAACTCTTTTACTCTATACTTCTGCATTTCAAAACCTAATCCTGGTCATGGCCCTAATTAATAATCTGCATTTTATATTTACTGTCATGGAAAATAAAATACTGAGTACACGTAAGAAAAAGACATTTATTCAACGCCACTTACAAGTTATTATCCCGAAACAGAAATTGAAGTTCCTAAAGTAATCACTCCGTAGAGCTACAATATGGTGTTAGCCACACTATGAAATCGAACGTTGGTGGACAATAAGATATCAAAAATTTTCGGTTTTCAACGTCTGTTATTTTAAGATCATAAATCGTACATCATAAAAACTACTACTAGCTGAAAGACAATATCAGAAGTCCCAACATTATTTTACGAAAGGGGATTTTTTCGTAAGTAACGTGACAGTATTTTATCACCTGATAATGATGATTCACGAAAGAGATTATTTCTAGCTCATAAAAGGATGACTCAAAACTATTGATGTTAACTACAGCCAGTGAAGAGAAATGGAGCGGAACCTTTTGGAACCTTGCGGAACTTTACCACCGCTTCAGACGGCAGTGAGAAGAATGCTTACCTTTACTACATAGGTCGGCGCTTTGGGAGAAACAGAAAAGCCATGTGGGGTGAATTCAGACAGTTCAGTGCTGTTAATGACACCCGAGTTGACGGTTGTGATATTGGTATTCATTTTATCAGGAGTATGTTAAGGAGACTGTTGATGAGGGATTAAATTTCTCCTTAGTAACACAGAACAATGTTTTTGACACACTAAGATCGCTAATGTCAAACTCTGTTACTGTTGACCTCATAAACACTTGTATTTGGTTCAACTGTATAGTTGCGTCGGAATGGAAAAAATCTAAGGTGTACCCTTTCCAAACGTAGATTCTCCTAAGAACGTTTCTGATTTTAGGCCGATTTGTATTCGCTGGTTATATTGCTTGAGAAGATAATTGAGGGACAAAGGGGCAAATACGCGTTCATTTGGATATACTTCAGCTCATTTTTCAATATCAATCTGGCTTTCAGCTCAATAATCGACGAAAAGCTGAGTAAAAGAAGGGGAGTTCCTCAGGGCTGAATTTTAAGCTCTGTGATGTTTCTCGTCTATACCGGGTGACCACGAAAGTACGCTCACCTCTGCAGTTTGTTTATTGTTGCCAACGAATAAACAAAACCTCCGATAGTTGTCGAAGATACCATTGCGGATTATTTTACATTGTTGCTTTGTTCCTGTAACTTTCGGTCTGACAGGGAGTGACCCCAACTTTTGTTTTTTAAATGGGACGGCAATGTGATTTTCGGTTTTTATGAATATTATAATCATTGTAATTACGATTCATACATGACCTTTTATGTCAATCTGACATCGACAGTCATTTGTTTTTGTCGTATCTTAAATTATTTAAATAGTCGAGTAATTACCCCAAAAATTATAACTGTGAGTTTAAAAGCTAACGTTTTCATATAAATGTAGTTTTATAAATGTTATATAAAAACAGATTGTGTTTTTGAGTTGTAACAATTTTTTTCTGTCAGTCAAGTAGCTTGGCGGGAAAAATTCGATTTTGAATTAAATGATGGATTGTCAATCAAGTAGCTTTGTAACAAAAATGAACAGTTTAGTAGGATTTTTTTCAGGTGAAAATTGCAAATAAAAATTTTCTACTTTTGCCAAATATCTTTTGTCAGATGGTTGTTATTACTGATTTATAAGGGAAACATTTGTAACGCATTACTTTCGCATTGAAGAAGTTGTCATATTTCTACTGATGCTAGCACTGCTAATACTTTTATGAATAAAAATCATTTAAGACAATCTTCTCTGCAATAATACAACATTGTTACAATTCAAAATCGCATGTGAAGGATTGCAAAATAATTGTTTAAAACAATATGACAACATGACTAAAATAGTTTTCCATAATGAAGCTGAATTCAAGTCCAAGTGCAACAGCATTGACCCTCATTGCCATCATGAATTTATATTAGTAAATGTAAATACTTTTATTCTCACCGGCATCGACCGCATTCGTATTATAAAGGTAGGGACAATTTAACAATATAAAATGAAAAGCTAGTTCTTAACTGTATCAAACTCAAATCATCTATTGTACCTTATTCACAAAACGCATTGCAACAATGAAAGTAGTTTTAGTTTTATGTCTCTTAGTAATTGTTGCTGCTTCGGCAGTTCCAGCGAGTACCATCAATCGTGGTAAGTATGCATTTGTTGTTATTTATTTACCCAGTTAGACGACAATTATCTTATTTTAGGTCGTTCAAGACACGTCATCAGTAATTATCAAGGTAGAACGGGGCCCCAGTATGCAAGAATTGAAAACGGGCAAAATTCTCCAAACCTTTGCCAATTGGGACCAAAAGCTACTGCAGGTGATGAACCACAACCTCAACCAGCACAAAACATTCCAGAGGATCAGCCAGAAGAACAAGGCAAAAATTTAGAACAACCTGCAGATGAGCCACAGACATCGCTAGAGCAGCCCGAAGAACAACCTGAACAACCGCAGCAAACACCTCAAGAAGACGAGGCTCCTGCTAAGCCAGATGAACACACTTCTTGGTCATCTAGAGGAGTCCAACAGACAAAGAGCCCACTACCCGTAGATCAACCAGAAGCTCCCATCAAACCACAATTACACACTTCTTGGTCATCGAAAAGAGTTCCAAAACCAAAGCAAGTGCCAGTTGAGCAGCCACAAGAAACACCTCTGGAACAGCCTGTACAACAAGCAGAAGTACCACAAAAATCTACGAGAAGATATCAACCTGAAACTTCCATCAACCGTCAACAGCCTTCTAGCTGGCCTTCCAAAAAAGTACCAAATAAGAAGCCCCAAGCGCCAGTTGAAGAACATGATGATGATCACAGTGGTCATTTAGTTTTGAAAGGAAAAGGAGGTCATGTTTTCTTCCCTATTGTTTTTGGACATAGTGGTTACCACGGCCCTGCTGCTATTGGCAATAGCTTTAATACTGGTAAAAGTGGAATTGCTAGCAGTACCGCAAATGCTCATGGATATTATCCATGGAAACATATCGATCAACATGCCGACGAATAAATTTGTAACTAGTTGCAAATTGGTTAAAGGGTCCGCAGTTATTTACAATCATTTCTTCGTTTCTGAGTACAAACTGCTTCGAGGAGTTTGGACATTCCAACATTTCGTCCACTGTTGCAGTCAGTTCTGTTCTTTGCTTTTTTGATAATAGATCTCCCTTGCAACAGTGGACGGAACGTTGGAATACCAAAAAAAAATCGTCGACACAGTTTATACCCAGAAATGATTGTAACTAGTTGATTTAAGTTATTTATTGTGTGTATATGATTAGTGTAATTGTGAAGGAATCAATAAAGATAAAATTGTTTTAAAAACGTTTTGTTGATTTTAATAAAACTTGTTATTAACAGATACTATTTACAAAATCATTTCAGTTTCTATTGCATAAAAATGTCAAAAGAAATTGGTATGAAATGTCAAACAATAGACGAATTTGTCAACACGGAAGTGTTGTGTAGAAAGTTGAACGAGTCCGCATAAATTTTCTTGTGCAAAATTAGGAAATATAGCGTGTTAACGTAGCCTACATGCTAAATTTGTGAGTAAGGTATTTTAATTGAACATTTTATGTTAAAAAGGAGGCAATGATTTATCTAAAACAATGTAGAAATTATTAACTGCTTAACGATATTGTTCAAACTAATAGATGGATAAAAAATTAAATTAGCTAGGTTTTAAAGTTTCGATGAATATTTAAGTTCAGAGACTTGTGAAAAAGCAGAAACGTGAAAATGCGACATACAGTATTCACAACCAGAATGTCATTCAAAGACAGGAAACTTTAAGAAATGGAAATGCAGTATAACAATAGTATTTATCTCTATACGCCACACATAAAACAGGATATCGGAATCTGTCGAACCACAAAATAAGCTAGTAGCTGAGATTTATCAATACCTGTTAGGCAAAGAAACGAACGTTTTGGTGTCCCAGGTAAACAGGAAGCCAAGGTGCCAGTCGAGAGTTGACAGCCTTTAAGGGTATAGTATTTGTGTTCGGAACATAGATACTTCTGAAGCTTGTATGTACCTTAAATGTCAATTTTTTTAATAACTTAATTCAATATTTTGCCGTTCTTTCCACAGAACATATTTTTAACCATACTTAAATTAAAATGTTTTAAACTTTAATGGTTTTGTTATACTTCTCGACAAGTACCGGTTATGTTTTAAGCATCAAATTGTAGGGAAAAGAAGTTTCTTCTAGTTATTTTAGTAAAAACCAGTTCCACCTTTGCCCAACTTTCTGAGCAATCGCTAAAAATGTACAATGAAACTTAACAATTGTGTACGTTTGTTTGAAGACCCAGCTGAGTCAAATGTATGACACCTTAAAACATATAAAAAGCCGCATTTAAAAATCTTATGGCACATTAAAAGTTTTATATAGCAATATACAGATTCTTAACCAGAAATTAAAAACCCTCTTATGTGAGTTTCTCGTTCTGAATAACTTTAACTATTGTGATGTCGTCTCTCATAGTTGTATTGCTTCAAAATATAAACGTTGGTCGTACAGAACTACTGTCTTAAGTATACCTATGCGATACGCAGGAGGATCAGGGGCTGGTTGTGTATGGCTGACCTGCGGAGTCAGCATGCAGCTCGTACAAACCACTCAATTATACGTAGTAAAACCAGTACAACAAATTGAGGTACAGAACTGATGTACATAATGTGAATATTAGGAGAAAGGATTTTCTGGATATTCCCAACCACAGATTAGAAATATTTCAGAGGGATTTTTCTTACTGTGCATGTAACATTTACAATGAAATACCATCAGACATTAAAAATACATCAGTTCCTGTCTTTAAAAGATTAGTCAAGAGTCTTCTTTTCGAAAAGCGCCTTGCACTAAATTTAAAATTACTGGCTGCTGCTTCTTATTCGGGGTATTTATTACCTATCTCTTTTCCTTTTATTTTAATTCCATAATGTTTGCCAATTCTTTTTGATTGTTGGTGCAACATGACGGTTATTATAATGGAACATTTCGATGAGCACTTAGATCCATAACCACACCGTGGTTAAGCTGAGCTCTTTCAATATTTTCATTTGTTTTATTTTTTTATTTATCTATTTTACTTTCCAGTTTTTTATTTTTTAATGATTTATTTAGTTATTCAATTTTGTATATATTTATCCAGATGCTGATGATTACCAATGAACACATTTTTTAATTTATTTATTTTTAAAATTTTTTTACGAAATTCCAAAAAATACCCCAATAATAATATAAATGTTATAAAAATTAACTGCCCTACGAAATTAAACGCAGATAGATAGACATACATTAAATAGAGGAATTGTATCTTAAAAGAAATAAAAGTTAGCTACAAGAGAAATTTGATATTCTTCAATAAAGGTCTAGAGCATGACGCCCACAGAAGTCTTTCGGTGATGTATGCGAAAGAACAAAAATAAGACAGAGAAACTTCGGAAGAAAACTAGTTCCAAAGAATTATTTTTGCAACTAACGTGAAATTACAAAATTAGTGCAAAACAGAAGCTTGTAGTCTCACTGAAGAGATTACGAAATCACCAACGCATTCAAAAAGGTATAAAAAGCGAATGGCAAGGTCTACTGCGAAAAAAAAACAGCAAACAAATTGTCAGTCTTTTAAGGAATTATCCATGTTTGTAGAAGCTTCTTTTTTCAGAAAGACAGTATGAAAAAATTCGAAGCCCAGTACCCATTCTACTCACAATCAGTATTGCAAAAAGCTAAAAAGGAATGCTATCCTATATAAAATCGGCTGACATAACAGAAACTTGTGCAGAATGAAACTTCAAGATTTATTTAAAAAACAACTGCTAAGCGGCTAATTTTGAGATTGGCAGACGCCTTTCAACTTATAAAAGAAAATAAATTTGTTTTAATTTTCAGCGTGGGAATTTGATGGAACCCAGAAAACTAGCAGCAAATAGAAATTCGCTAATGAAAGCAATCCAGATGCCAATATATATTTTTCAGTTCGCTGGTCAATTTACAATTATCCTGTGGGCAACGAATCATGTGGTGAACCCCATTGCCTACTCCCCTAAGTTAATGCTGAATTATTCGGATACGGTATATCAAGGATACAAAAAATATTTTCAAATGAATTCTTTCAATGCTTTTCAAAATATTTTCTTATACATTTTTTCATGCGTTCAAACCAATTCTGGAAACATTTTCTCCACTCTGAAGCTGGTACCCCGGAAACATGGTTTTGGAAAGCTTCAATAGCTTCTACAAAGGAAATTCTGAAAACCAATTGTAAATAGTTATTTCTGATGGCACTGCCAAAATTTGAACAAAGCGATTCTATACATTGTTGTGAGTTAGACCATTCTTAAAATAATAAAATTCATTCAACGAAGTCCTCGTGTGATTTCCATTTTTCAACAAACTTCCTTCTTAAGACAAGCTATTTGGTCACTTTTTATGCTGTCACTGATTTCACGGTCAAACTGTTTTTACATTTTTACTCTGGAAAATTTGTTTAAAAAAATTGCCGAAATTTCAAAAATGTCAGATTTAAACTTTGCCGGCTATTATTGTCATTTGTTTGGAAACAATCGCACGTTATGTCCAAATAAGTAGTCATTAGGAACGTCGCTCCAGATTTTATGAGCTTTGCATTGTGGCCTTGATGCCTTAATTTCAAAACAGACACCGAAGGCCTTTGCGGACATTATGCTTACCTCATAAAGAGCCTGGGGGTACATACGGAGAATTCTAAAGACATGTCCATCGAAATTGTGTCTGACGACGAATAGTATGCAGGCGAGGTACTACTGTAAATGGTTGCGATTAATACACAGTTATACCAACCAAAAACTGAATATTTGCTAAAGGTCCCATACAAAATTGACAGTTAAGTCAACAAACTCTTAGTTTAAATGTAGTAAAGTCACCGAATTATGCAACTATAATTAGTTCTAATGAACGTCATCTCTTAATTATGTAACACAGTAATGTAAGTCCTCACTAATATCATCTTGAGTAAGTTTTCAGTTTTATTTCTTAAAATATTAAACCAAATGAATGTAAAATTCTTAAGTTCTACTGTTAAAAAAAATCACTATTATTAATAAACAGAGTTTTTCAAATTTAAATTAAAAGTTGTTGCTAACAAAGAAACAACGAAACATTCATTTCATTTTGCTTATGTTTTTAATAAATTATATGATTTAAGAATTTACAATTTTTGATAATTTTGATTGAACAAAAAATGTTATTTATATATTATTTATTTACAAATATAGTGTC
Organism: Berosus sp. SLE1611; assembly: GCA_033557775.1. Lineage (NCBI taxonomy): Eukaryota > Metazoa > Arthropoda > Insecta > Coleoptera > Hydrophilidae > Berosus > Berosus sp. SLE1611. The sequence goes on from JAUIMV010000048.1 coordinate 8,624, forward strand.
AATATAGAGTAAAAATATTTTAAAATCTAATTATTTAGAAAATAAGACCTAAAGAAGAATATATTTTTCACATAGAGGAAAACAAATCAGGTACTACAATGCCAGGCCTACCAAGATTTGCATTAAAAGCATAAATATTTAAATAATGCCATTATTAGAAAAATAAGATCCATTTAAGTGTGTATTTTTAAAATCAGTAAAACAAGTGTGGTTCAACTAATGCCAAGCCTGCTATGATTTGTATTAAAAAAAAACAACTTTAGTTCATTACTCCGAAAGAATAAAATGTAGAGCAAATTTGATTGCATAATTAGATTAATCATAAAAAAGTCCCTCTGAAATGTTTTACACAAGTATTAAAAATAAGTGAGCTATGGGACATTGTCATTTGACCTAAAAACTCAATTTGCGGCCTTAACTCAAAAACAAAATGTTAGCAATTTTTAGTTTTTAACTTTGAGTTTTCTTCAAGAAAGTAGATCGAGGTTGTAACCTTAGTTTTTTTAACTACTATAGTTTCTGATTGCATCGAAATTGGTCCAGCCCGTACAGCTAAAAAAGTAAGAATTTTGAAAATCTGACATTCACAAGTTTTAAAAAATGTGTAATTTTGTAGTCAACCCTTACCAACTAAAAATTGCATTTCATAAGAGAGGTCTTTTTGATACTCAATCATGTATTGTAATTGCTCCCTTTTGAATGTCAACAAAAAAATGTGCATTTTTTATTTTTCAGGATGAGCCAATGGAGAATCTTAGGGCTGTATGTGATTCTACAGACATACATAAATCTAACCCAAATCCTGAATTCATTTTATTTACCTCAAGAGAAACAGCATTTGATTGTGGTTTAAGTTTAAAGAAATTTACACAAAAAGGAAGCCTAAAGACGCATATAGATGCTGTCCACACAGAAGAAGCAACATTTGATTGTGATATTTGTTCAAAGAAATTTACACAGAAAGGAATCTTAAAGGCGCATATAAACGCTGTCCACACAAAAAATACAAATTTTGAATGTGAAATGTGTTTCAAGAAATTTACAGTAAAATCAAACTTAAAGACGCATATAAATAACGTGCACACAAAAGAAACAACATTTGATTGTGATATTTGTTTTAAGAAATTTACACAAAGAGGACACCTTAAGGGACATATAAATAGCATCCACACAAAAGAAACCACATTTGATTGTGATATTTGTTTCAAGAAATTTACAGAAAAATCATCATTAAAGAAGCATATAAATAGCATACACACAAAAGATACAACATTTGATTGTGATATTTGTTCCAAGGAATTTACACAAAGAGGACACCTTAATAGACATATAAATAGTGTCCACACAAAAGAGAAATTTGAGTGTGATATTTGTTCCAAGAAATTTACATTAAAATCAAACTTAAAGAGGCATATAAATGCCGTCCACACAAAAGAAACAACATTTGATTGTGATATTTGTTTCAAGAAATTTACATTAAAATCAAACTTAAAGACACATAAAAATAGCGTCCACGCAAAAGAAACCACATTTGGTTGTGGTATTTGTTTCAAGAAATTTACAGAAAAGTCATACTTAAAGACACATATAAATGGCGTCCACACAAAAGAAACAACATTTGATTGTGATATTTGTTTCAAGAAGTTTACACGAAAGAGAGTACTGAACAGGCATATAAATAATGTCCACACAAAAGAAACCACGTTTGGTTGTGATATTTGTTGCAAGAAATTTACAGAAAAGTCAAACTTAAAGTCGCATATAAATGGCGTCCACACAAAAGAAACAACATTTGATTGTGATATTTGTTCCAAGAAATTTACACAAAAGCAAGAACTGAACAGGCATATAAATAGCGTCCACACAAAAGAAATCACATTTAGTTGTGATATTTGTTGCAAGAAATTTACAGAAAAGTCAAACTTAAAGTCACACATAAATAACGTCCACACAAAAGAAACTACATTTGATTGTGATATTTGTTCCAAGAAATTCACACAAAGAGGACACCTTAAAGCACATATAAATAGCATCCACACAAAAGAAAGAACATTTGATTGTGATATTTGCTCGAAGAAATTTACACAAAGAGGAAACCTGAATATGCACATCAACCGTGTGCACACTAACAGCTCGTCCATAAATCAAGCTTAGAGAAGCAAATAAATGCTGCCCACACAGAAAACACAACATTTGATAGTGATATTTGATTCAAGAAAAGACAAATCACGACCACACAAAAGAAACAACATTTGAGTGATATATTTGTTTTAAGACATTTACAGTAAAAGGAAACCTTATAAGGTTTCCCAAGTAGCATTTGTGACAGGCCGCTACTATAGGCATTATTACTTAAATAAGTTTTTATTACTGTAAAAATTACTTTTGAAATTAGTTGTGTTTACTGCAACGTCAACTATAATCTTTGTGATTGCGAAACTTCAACTACTTCACAGTAGTTTTACTATGATGTCATAAATCACAACACAGCAACTACGGTTTTACTTGCTATAATAACTTTTAAGTTACGGAGTATTCAAAGTAGAATTTTAAAGTAATCACTACGTGTCAGTGACGGTCTTTATAACTTCAACGTATAAGTTATTTTTTGTTATAATAGGAGTAATTGATTGGTTATAATAACTTAACTTAATAATACTTCTAAGAAAAATTCCTTCACTTGGTAACTACATGGTCATGAATACGTCCAAAATTTACTTAAAGGTTAATTTTACTTCGAAGTTGGACATTTTTTCCAATGCCAAAGCAGGAATACCAACCAATTTAAATTTTTTTACACCTACTTTGAATCATTCACACATGGATCGCCAATGGTTGAAAACAGAACTACTTGGACTAACACAGTGGCTTGGACAGTGATAAATACGCGTGTGAAGTGAAAATAAGTTTAGAGTATCGTTACGCCAACAAATTGACGATAGACAGTTAAAAAC
>JAUIMV010000049.1:0-11542 GCA_033557775.1 Berosus sp. SLE1611
TCGAGGTAGGATACGGAATAGGGGTTTTGTGTAAAGTCGACTAATAAACCATCGTGAAGTTAGCCACTATGCGTAAACATTTTATCGACCTGATCAGGAATAGCCCCCCAACATTTTGAATACTTAACAAAATATCAATTTGTGTTAGCCTTTAAGGGGTCGCCACACGACCCGACATTTGGGCCGACTTGGTCGGGTTGGATGTAAAATTGGGTCATGTGGAGGCTTGTCGGCTGACAAATTCTTGTCGGGTACCCAATTGAGTGATTTCATCTGATTTTGGTGCTACCAACTTCTAAAACATTTTCCAGTCCAATGATGCCAACTGTCATTTATTTATTTGTACGATAATTTATTCTATCAAAATAATTATATTTATTTGTGGTCAGAGTATGGTATTTATTTATATTTAAATAACTGATTTTATAAAAAATAACGTTATTAAAGTATAAGATACGACGTTGGAAGTTGTCATTTATGCGATTTTGGACTTTATTTATCCTTACATAGGAAAATAGCCAATAGGATTTTTGTGGTGGGAGAAAGCATGCAGCTAGAGTGCATTTTGTAGCGGCCATATTGAGTATTGTTTTGAGGTGCATTTTACCAGTTTTACTATTTATCGTTTACACTGTGCTAACATTATCAATAAAATGACGGAAATTGTTACCGAGCGGAATACAATAATACTGCTATTGGAATCGTACAAGGAGTTTCCATGTTTATGGGATATAACCCATAAACACTACAAAAACAAAGACGCACGCCAACAAGCATTGGAAAACTTGTTAGAAATTCAAAAAATGGTGGATCCAAGTGCCACAATAGATGTATTAAAAAAGAAGTTGGAGAATATGCGAACGGCTTATAGCAGAGAAAAGAAAAAGGTAAGTTATTACATATACCTGTTTAACAAACCCATGTAAGTGTTCACGACAATATTTTCAGGATATAAATCAAATGATGCTTTTACATTCCATCAATTAACGCATTTTTTATAAAAAGAAACGCATTGAAAAATTCTTTGGGTCCCATAAAACGTCCATCAGCAACGCAAAAATTTAGAAAAAAAGAAATTTAATAAAATAGGCTATTTTAAGCAGTTTTCGCGAAAAAAAATGCGGTTTATCCTAAAATCAATGTGAAAATTTTGCAAGGGTTGCAAATGTTTGCCGCTGAGGTATTTACTCTAATTTTAACATCCGGGAACAATTTATTTGTGACATGGATGCAATGGTATAATAAAAAAGTATGTTTGTTAGCAAAAAGTATTTTTTTTTATAAAAACTGGCTTCTTTTTAGTTGAAACCTAACGTTCATCTCGTTTTTATATCCACAGTGGCTACAAAAACCTACAACTTTATCGCATTTTTTTGTTATATTAAAACAGGCTGTATATTACCTAATATCTAACGTAAACCGCATTATTTATATAAAAACAAGAATACACTCGATGCTGCTTCTTAGTCAAAAACTAACGTAAATCGCATTATATGAAAACAAAAACAATACAATACTTTCAAAGCTGAAATAAAAAGCTTGATACAATTGATGTAAAGCTCCGTATGTAACTATTTATAATGAAAATATAAAACAAAGTATATACGGGCCTATGCTTTACTGTAGCATATGTTGCCTATAGTGAAGTGCAAACTTTTGACGTATGGATGGCTGTGTTGCAATGTTAAGTTTGTTATTGAATATTTATTATTTCTGTAAACAATTTCTCTTAAATCCCCAATCATTTTTGTTCCTTAATTTATATAGAAAGTGTAAGTTCAAACATTTCTATAGTATCTTTTAAAAATCTTGCTGGTGGATGATTTATAAGAGCCCTTTTTGTTGTATTTGCAGGATAATAAATTGTTAAAATATAAAGGATTACGGTGTTGTTTGATCTTCTTCTTCGTCTTTCTTTCTCAATCCCCTTATGGGTTGGCCCAGCTCCTTCACGGTGCTATTAAGCCAGTATCATTGCTCAAAAACAGCCTTTGTTATGATGAGGGGTGAGCGGGGTGCTCCGTCTGGAACTAGTCCACTCCACCTCAGCAGAAATACTAAATTAAACAATAAACAAAAACAATTTAAACTAGATTCAGATAGATTAAGCCAGGGTGATAACCTTGATTCTGACTCCGTCCGCCAAACCCAGCCACACTAACGTCCACCCAACTTGACACCCGTAACCGGAATCATGGTCTTTTATAAAAGTATACATTAGGGGACCACCATTTTGACGTTTGAAGCGGCGTTGCCAGTGATCTTTAGTGACTATATTTTTTAAAACTTATATGTAGATGGTGTATTATAAAGCAGATCAATAAATACTTGATTTCTGACCTCAAAATAAAGCTGAGAATGCTTGGTATAATAAGTTTTAAGATTTTTTTGTACAACTTTTACAAATACAGTACATATACTCGTCGTCACCTTACTTCATTATCCATAAAATTTCTATGTCTTTTGGACAAAAGTATCTCAGTTTGTTACAACTTACTCAGTATTTATGGGCCTATCATTAACATTTTAGAGCGTTCCAAGCACACAGAGTAAACCTAAGAAATGGAACTTAAGAAATGAGGTGACAACTTGTAATTTAAAACGGCATGTTTCTTATATTTTATTATAATTATAGGTGGAAAACAGTAAAAGTACTGGAGCAGGAGCAGAGGATGTGTACAAACCAAGTCTATGGTATTATGACTATCTGCAATTTTTGTCAGAAAATAAAACACCAAAGAGACCCGGACAGGATACCCTTTCTGATGAAGATGACGATGTAAGCCTTTCTTTAGCCCCCTACATACAAGTTAATCTCAATCCTGTGAAGGCTTGTCGATTGGTCAGTGCAGTTAAATATGAACGTAGCAAGCTAAAAATCATGCCAGATATTAAGTCTTGTAGACATGCCACTTAACATCTGTTCTGGTCAGGCAGGCCTAGGACCTTATGATATTGCCATACATTATAGGTTTAAATTGTTTAAAATGACATTCTGTTTACACTTTGATTCAATATCAGATGAAATTTAACTATACTCAAAAACCAATAACATATGAATTAATAAAAAGTAACCCCGGTATTGTCATCACCGATACATAAAGCCCTGCTACGTATCCAAGGTTTAACTTTAACATCTTCGATAAAATGGTATTGTATTCTCGTTGCTATGCCTAACCATCTGTTAAACCATGCTTTAGTGGTATTCTGTATTTTTAGCAAAACTTCTCGGTACCAAAAACCGTTTGCTAGTATGACTTACGGCATCTTGATATTCTATAACTGCTACCAACATTGTTGCCAAGAACAAACATCATTTTAGCTACCGAGAACAAATGCTCCTTAGTAACCAATGGAGTGGAAGGAAAATGATTGCCAAATTCAAAATTATAACCTCAATTGCAAAGGTTTCTTGTTAAGTAGTCCTTATTTCATGCTTTCTTTGCTTTCGGTGACCTAAATAAATAACAGCTAACCTTATATTTATATTATAATTATTTTATATAAGTATATAAAACGAAAAGTATTGCTTCCTTGCTTTGTGTAAATATTTTACTTTGAAATATTCACAATATTAGCTTATTAAGTTTTCATTAGTTTAGAACATTTTATTCTCACGGTAAATTCAATATTATTGTATGAATAAAGCTTGACCCTGCATTTACGTGTTGTGTCAGTTGCGTCTCATATTTGTCCCGGCAATCTTGTTTGCCACCAAACCTGCGTTATGGTTTATTTAACCCACACATATCTTACCAGAAACTCTAATTATTGAGACATTGTTCCCCTAAACACTAAAATACATTATGAGTATTAGTAGTAAAAAAAACAGTATCTTGTATTTCATGTTGATATAACCACTAATTTTAGTGTTACGCATTAAAGAACAAGTTATTTTGGTACTTTGCAATATTTATACATAAATAAATAATAACTAATTGTTAAAATAATATTACTTCACATAAATAGCTATTTGTCAGTTCCATATTACGTACCGACAAGTTTTCGTTAGCGAAATCAGTAAAAACAAACTGTACGTGAGTTATAGAATGCCAATCTGCCTTTGCTACCGAAACTACTCGTTTGGTCCTGGCAATTGCTACCGTTAGCAAGTTATAGAATTCCACTGCTGGTATGACTACTTTTAAAACTAATACATTAATTGTCGGTTTGTTACCTGCAGCCAACTTTGCACAAATAATTATTCATTTCCAAGCTCATCCAAAGAAGTTATTCGTTTGTGCTTACAATGAAAAAAAAGGCAAAAATTATAACCCTTCAAAAAGCAATTATTAGTTGATTTGGTATTATAGTACTCAACCATCATCAAAAAAAAAAAACAATGCGTCAACGAACAACTTTAAAAACTAACTTTGGGTGAATATTGCAGAAAAATATAATCCATCACAGCAAGAATATTTAAAAGTTTGTCTGACACACTGCTTGCTTAGGCGATATCGTTTCATTAATTCATGGTTACCATCTTTTTCCATGATATTTTCATGCGTGACATAGTTTCTGAAATGCAATTATACGTTAGGTTACTTATTTATTTTAGGTTAGATATTTTATTACAATTCACTCCATACACGAAACATAAAATTTGTGTATCCTTAGATGTTTACAGCAAGTTAACAAGCTGATAACTACAGGTTATCCATAGGTTGCTAGGTGCATGAGAATACCAAATATGTCATTGAAATGCGCATGCAAAGTTAAAGGTTAGGTAACATTGTTACTCTGAATTCGAAAAATATTGCAGTATTTTTATTCTTTCATGGTATGGAAGTGTCAGAATAACAGAATAATTTAGTACAAAGTAAAAACATAAATAATAGCAGAAGTGGTTTTGTAGTGTAAGAAGTGATTTTAATGCTGCTGATTGGAAATGCAGAGTCTTAAAACAAAATTGTCTTCAATGATGTAATTGCAGCACAATAAAAAAAAGTTTAAAAAATTAAGAGTTGCTTCTTACAGATACAAAATGCAGTCAGTTGTCTAAAAAATTGACCATTTTTTCTTGGAAATCAACACTACCTGGACCATTAAAATAAGTTGTAAATATATTTCTTATTTGTTTACCATTTTCAGTTAGCTGCCTTGAAGAGACAATAGTCTGTTGTTGTGGTCGCATTGGTCAGGTTGTGATGTGTCATATTCAATATTTTCACTATCAATGCAGAAATTTGTTGTATCGTAAGCAGATTTTCTCGTTAAGAAATTGTGAAGAAAACAAGTGGCCATTACTATTTTATCAATATGTTCCACACTAACTGTTATAGGTTTTTGGAAAACTCTAAAACGTGCCGTGAGAATTCCAAAAACATTTTCTACAACCCTTCTTGCTCTCGAAAGTCTATAATTAAAAATTCTCATTTCGTGGGTTATATCTTTTTGAGGGTATGGCTTCAAAACATTTTCATTAATTGCGAATGCACTATCACCAATAAAAACATATGGCGCCAATATATTCGTCCCAGGTAACGAGGACGCTTCTGGCAGATGTAACTGGTTTTTCATAAGCTTTTTATAAAACTTTGTATCTTTAAAAATGCCTCCATCTGACACACTTCCATTGGTGCCAGTGTGGACATACAGAAATTCGTAATTTGCGTTTACGACAGCAAATAGTACTACACTAAATGTGCCCTTATAGTTATAATATAGGGATCCGCTTCCTTTTGGCTTAATAATTAAAATATGCTTGCCGTCCATAGAGCCTACACAGTGATTAAACTGCCACCTCCTCTCATACTCGTTGGCTATTTCTAACCAACCCTTTTCTGTTTTAGGAATCTGAAATACAAAGAAGATGTAAAAGAAGTAAGAAAACTGACTTTCAGCGAAAGCAGGAAAAGCTTATTGACACAGCACAAACGTTGTTAACTGCCGAACAAAATACCGAACAGGTATTTGCACAAACGACAGCTCTGCAATTAAAAGAAATGACGAAATTGCAGCGCTGTATTGCTGAGAAGCTAATATCAGAAGTGATATTTTATGGGAAATTAGGACAGTTAACTGTCCAATCAAACATTAATATTAACGGGCCTACGCCATCACCACAATTCCAATTTACCCAATCTGTCTCACCCCAATATGATAGCCGTTCAACGCAGTTGGCTTCTCAAGTAAACGTGATGCCAATTTATGACAGACCATCTTCGTTAGGATGTACCACTGCAACCACTTCATCACAAGTGCACTTTTCAGCATTAAATGCACTCAGGGCTGTCTCACCCGAATGCATATTGGACAGCCGTTTGATACAATCGCCTTCCCACACACAGATAAACATGATGCAGAGACCTTCTTCATTAGGATCTACTAATTATACAAGATTTAATACATTTAGACCATCGTTCTCACCCGGATACACATTTGACACCGATTCTATACAAACAGCTTCCCCATCCCCATCGCCGTCACAGCCAGGTTATATACCATCTCCATCCCCATCTCCATTAGGATCTAGCACTACGTCTGATAGCTATATGCTATCGCCAGCTGATCAAAATGAAGACGATGTTTTGGCTGAATTTTTAATGATTAGAAAACAATAAATATTTCTTTTCAAACAGTGTGTTTTATTTACCTGTATATAATCTTTTAAAACTTGACAAATTGCCTCGCATGTCTCCGGTATGATTTTTGATAGCAGTTGGGGAGATATTGCCGTACTGAATCTTAGATCAGCATAATTTCTGCCACTTGCTAAATATACCAACGTTGCAGTCAAACGTTCTTCTGCAGAAACTGCTTGTCTCATATTCGAATCCTCTCTTTTAATGAGAGGTTTTACCAAATTTAATAATTCTGTGAAACTTTCACAGTCCATACGCATATAACTTTTATAATCGTCACTGTTCAGTTCTTTTATTAACTTCATATGGCTAAATTCGTTTCTTTCTTTGTGCCATTCCTTTGCCCATAATCTTTTCTTTTTTCTTTCTTTTTCTGGGTTTATAGTTAACGCTAAAATAAGCCCAATTTTTTGTCGACTAGTTAAAAACTGCGACATGACCTATCTATGTCAGACTGTAAGGCTTACGTTAGAAAATAAATATCACTTAATAACTTTTTATGGAGCTCAAGCCAACTACAAAACAATTGTCCCTGAAAGAGTATTACATCACAATAATAATAAAGGATAACTTTGTACGTTGATGTCATTGCTCAAACCACCATTTTGCAAGTTGCTAGGCAACGTCCGCCATGTTTTATTAGACATGTTTAATCAACCAATCAGCGTGTGTCTGCGTTCGTTTTGCTTTCGTATTTATTTCTTCAATTTCGTTTTTAATATCTTTCGAGGTTGTTGAAAAATAGAGGGACTTGTTCGTTCTGTTGACATTACATACACTTTTATTATGTTTGTAATGCGTGAATTGACAATTAATGTAAATGACGTCACCGCTTCGCGCAGATTTTATTACGACGAACTAGCAATCTTATTTTTTGCGCATACACGTCTCAGAGTAAACGTCAGGTAATTTTTTTATGTAAAGTTATGATAAAAAAAATGCGAATTTGTAATCGTGCGAAAAGATAAGCTACAATGCAACAGATTTTACATATTAACTTATTTGAATAGATTTAATTTAAAAATACAATAAAATAGATAAGAGTAATTACATTTTTATTTAAATTACAATAAAAGATATGAATAAACTGTAGTTAATTCGTTACTGTTATATACAACGGTACCTTGCTAGGCGCAGAAAATTTTGGTCGTCTATGTCAAAATTGGACAAAGTGGTAATATTTAAATTATGCTTTAGAATTGCTATAATCCACCATATTAGTGAAAATCCAGACGCATTTATTACTCATTCAAACTATGAATTTATTTAAAGAGCTTGATAAACAAACAGTTGTTTAAAAAGGAACAAGTTCTTTTCAATGGAAAAATCGAACCTGCCATAGTTGTCATCGACCAAAATTTTGTGCTCGCAGCTGTACATTATCAAATAGCAATTAGTTGTTTTGGAACGCTACCCGGATTATTCGATAACAAACTATTTATTTCGAACGCAACTCTCAGGAGCAAGTCGGACTAGAAATCGGGCATTGTGGCGAGGACATCCAATTTTACACCCAACCAAGTTGGGCCAACCGAATCGGGTCGTGTGGCGACCCTTTTATACATTGAGTGCTCCTATATAGACTCTAGACAATATAATTATTGATACAAATTATAAGAATGTAGAAGCTATATTCAATTTCCATGAGCATGATTGTCCTATTAAAGATTTTATTGACTCTTTTTCTATCCAGACTAAAAGATACCTAGAAAGCACTTTACCAGATTATACCCCAATTATTACTGAATATGATCGATTAAAAGAATTATTCACAAGAAGGCCTGTGACCAAAGAATCATTGGAACACCAATTCAAATCATTTAAAGATAGAAGAATTCCAAATGATGAGAGGAAATTAAATAGATCTTTAATGATGGCAGAACATACAGCAGTGACAAAAAATATATTAATTAAAACATTCAAGAGAGTAGCTCCTATGGTAATAGCACGGGTATCATTAATTGGTAGTCTAATAGCAGGATTTGCTTGGAATAGATATGACATATCTAATCTCAAAGATTAAGTTGAGAATTTAGATGAGAACATAGATAATATATTACTTGGTATGAACCAACAAAAGGCTACAATTGAGATTTTAAATAATAATACACTCTCACTAGTTAATGCATTAACGGTTGTGGAATAAAATATTCAGGAGCTTAATAAACATATCACTTGTGATAATGTAATTGATCAAGTTTGGAGGACAGAGCTAGCAAATTGGCTATATCTAACTATACAAAGCTATATCAGAGCAATTAATTCGGCTCTTGTTGGAGAAATTAATCTTGATTTAGCATCAGGGACTGTATTAAAAGAAATTATTGAAAAACATCCATCCATGGTTAATACAATCCACACTAAAGACCCAAAAACTTTTTATAGTATGGGAAATTTGAAATTGTTCAGATGCAAAAGTATCCCCCATCATTGATTGGTTTACTTATTTTATCAAATGTTCATTCTCAAATTGTTGGTAACTCCTATAAGACGTATACTTGTCCATTCTTTTTTAACGGAAACTATAATAGTTTATCATTACCAGACACTATATTTTTGTCACAATCTGCATTAACCTTTTCTGATATACAAATTCATGATTGTGTAACTACTTTCTCCAATGCTATCTGTCCTCTGCATGCTATGTCAGGTGGTAGGACACACAGTCTGAATCATCTAAATGATAAGAGCATATCAGGAATAAATGATAATTGTGACTTTGTTCCATGGGGCCATAAACCTACTAGATAGATGATGAATAGCAACTTGGGTCTTTTAGCTTGTCCTATTAATTCAACAATTACTATCATTAAAACCGACAATACAGGACATACAACTGCTAAAAACGTGCATGCAATAGATCACATAACACTCTTCACTCCTCAAGATGGAAATGAATTAATATATGGTGGAGAGTTATATATTATTAGAGATATTCTTTCTGTTAATACTTCATCTTATGTAATTACAATGGACTCTTCTTTTGAATTAACAAATTTAAGTGATTTAGACTTACATGTGAATAAGATAAATAATCTTAGCAATATTGATGAGATGCCTCTTTTGCATCATACACCTTATATATCAGTGTCTGTATCTATATTAATTGTGGTAATCATATGACTAGTTGCATTCTATATAAAACAGAGGAGAACAAAGAATAATATGAAACACCAACTTGCTGTTATGTACTATGAAGTTGCAAAAATGAATGCTCTTCATGATGAACAAGAAAATAATGAAATAGATGAAAGTAATCTATGATTCAATAATTAAAGGTATAATCATTCAATATATTAATCATAAAAATGATTATATTATCAGAATATAAAGAAGATATATATTTGTTCATCTATTTATAAAAATATCACACTTATAAAAATAATATCTAATATATCTAATGATTTCAACCTCATAGTTATTTGTATTTATCGTACTCCGCATAGCGTTACCAAACATTTCTTTAATAAACTTAAACATTTGTTAACCATCTTAGTTGCTGAAAATAAATGTATTGTTATCGCTGGAGATTTTAACAGATTTATAAAAGTAGACTCACAAAATACTATTCATTTTAAAAACTTGCTAGCCTCCTTTAATTTAAAATTTACTATAGATGATTATACACGGATTACTTCTACATCAAAATCATGTATTGATAACATAATAACTAATATTAATGCTAATAACTCCACTCAAATTATTCACTCTTGCTTGTCTGATCATACTGCCCAATTGTTTACTTCGAGTTTAAAAACAAATCACAGTGACAGTTCAACTATAAGACGTGCATATACGAAACAAAATTTGTTAACATTTTTACAAAATTTAAGTTTGATTAGTTGGGAGAAAGTCTACCAATCTTGCGACGTCAACAACAAATTTAACTATTTTATAGACGATTTCAGCAAAGTTTTCAATCGATGTTTCCCAGAGAAAATGGTATTAGTAAATAATAAAAATAAAAGGCCTTGGATTATTTCCGAATTATCAGTCATGTTGGCAAGGATCAAGCTCATTAAAATCATTAGTATCAATAACCCCAATATGAAGCCAGTTTATAAAGATATGTTGAATTCTTATAATGCACTACTCCAATCATCAATAATACGTTGCAGCTAAAATTGAGAATTCGGACAACAAATCCAATACTATCTGGAAAACGGTGAATGAATTGACAAATGATAATAAATCCAAACCCATTGAAATACACAACTGCCCGCTTTCGGAACTTCCCGATTGCTTAAACATGTTCTTTACCAATGTTTCAACACGCATGACAAATATGCCGGATAATTTACCCTCTAATCTCAATGCTTCTATGAAAATGTTTGATAAAACTTTGTTTCTTCATCCTGTCTCGAATATTGCAATTTACAATAAAATAATCGGTCTGAAAAACAAGGTCAGTGTTGGTGATGATGATATTACAATTGTAATAATCAAGCACTGTGCTTTTGACATTCTTGAGCCACTTGTTCATATTATAAACGCTTCTTACAATGGTGGCGTCTTTCCTAGTCGTCTTAAAAACTCGGTTTCATACCAGTTATTAAAAAGGTGATCTTTGTTGCATGGAAAATTACCCACCCATTAGCTTGCTATCTATCTTTCGAATTAGCAATGAGTCCTCGTCTTCTTGACTTTATTAATTAATGAAAAAAAAGTGCTCAGTAATCACCATGCGTTTTTGAAGGGTAAAAGGTGGCGGGACCGTACGTTTGACAAATGTCAGTATACTCAATCTAGTGCCGCGTGGGAGCATTACAAGGACCTACGAAATCTTACAAACACTGCTTATGAAAATTAAATGAAATCTTATCTCAACGGGTGTGCTAGAAACGATAATTAGAAATCTATTTGGAAAACTTTAACTAAGATGGGTATTCATACTAAATGTACGAATAGTGTTCCTGCTATCGCTGATGCTGACGTCCTCAATGACTACTTCTGCTCTA
>JAUIMV010000004.1:0-19096 GCA_033557775.1 Berosus sp. SLE1611
GTGCATTACGTTCTTTTAGTTTATATCTCTGGTACGAAGAAATATAAATGCTTTTTGTTTGCCTGTTTTTAAATGACTAAAATTTATTCTAAAGCAAAATGTCTCTATCCACTTCTTGCAGATGGTGTATGTATTCTTGGTCAGTTTAGGTGTTTTGTCTTATTATGTGAAATCTAGATGAGTCGAACGGTGTAGAATTGGTTTGTCCGAGTGTTTTTTTTTTTGTCTAATCTGGGTTGCGTCCCTTCTTCTATCAGAGATATTCTCCTTGCACCTCTCTTTTAAGTGCTATTACCTGTTTAGTAAATTTGTTAAATGCATCGATGTTTTGCTTTTGGATTAGTTGATGTTTTGGGATTGGCCATGGCTGGTTTCCCTCTATCTGTTGGATTAGTTCTGCTCTTAAGTCTGAGAAGAGATGACACGTGTATAGGAGATGACTTGGCGTTTCTTCTTCCCCACACATGCAGTCTTGAAAAGATTGTAGACCGAGTCTGTGAAGATTACTAGCGAAGGGGCCGTGTCCGGTTATGAAGTATAAAGCTGGTTTGTGGGCCTTGATTGGTGTAGTTACATTTGGGATATAAGTTTCTCGCCCCTTGGTGCTGTTGGTCCATCTTGCTTACCATTTTTCCTTTATATTGTCTTCAATTTTCTGTTTGATGATTCCATATGGGATCTTATAACTTGCTATGTTGATTGGTTCTCGCAGGATTTCATCATTTCTCTCTTCTATAAGTCCGACCTGTTCAAATTGTAGTCTAACTTTTTGCCTTGGAGCTTCTTTTAATATTTTAGACATTATTTGGTTAGTAGTAATGTTATCCTCGTATTGTTTCTGGACTACTTTATTTGTGGTTTGTATTGTTGATTCCATCTTACTTTCGGGGTTGGTGTTGCGTTGTTTTACCCATTTTATGATTTGATCAATGGTTATTAAGTGCAATTGGTATGCCGTTGTTTCCTGATAGATTAGTCTTGCTTCGTGCACTATTTGGTTTTGTTCTTTCACATCGTAATTGATATAGCTATTTTCTTGATTAATTTGGATGCTGTATTTTATTATTCTCGGGGTATTTTCCCCTATGGTGCCTCTTCGGGTTTTTGGATATATGGATTTTGAAATTTGTGTTTTAGTTTCAATTAGTCTTCCTTGTATGCCTTGTTGTCCTATGGTGATGTTTAACCCTTTTTTGGCTCTATATTTGAGTGCTTTTCCCTGTATTACCAAATCAAGTGGTGGAGAATTGGCGACCACCTGTGCCGCTTCGGTCGAGGTTGACTTGTAGACTCCCGTGGCTCTAATGAGTAGGTGTCTTTGGGCGCTATTTAATTTGTCTCTATCTCTTTTAGTTAGAAGTTGTTGCCAAGCTGCTGACGCATACGTGAGAATTGCTTCTGCAGCCCCTTTGTAATAGAGCTTCATTGTGTTTGAATTTATGCCTCAGTCCTTTTTTGCTGTTCTTGCTAATTGGTTATAGAGTGTTTTAGCTTTGCCGCTGATCATCGCTACGTGTGTGTGCATTTTCATCTGTGTATCGAAATGTATTCCTAAATATTTGACTGAGGGTTGTGTTCGAATTGTGGTATTTCCGATTGTAATTCTAGGTAGGTGGCCCCTATCCAGTTTACCTTTTAGTAGCAGTAGTTGAGTTTTCTGAACGCTTAACTTTAACTTGTTTTGATTTGTCCAATTTATTAATTCATTGATTGCTTGTTCAGCCTTTCGTTCCAGTTCATTACGCGAGTTGCCTTCTACGAGGATTAATTCGTCGTCAGCAAACGCGATTTTATCGTAGCAATTTCTTGTAATTTCTAAATTCGGGTCAAAGATTAGGTTCCAGAGCAGAGGACCTAAAATAGATCCCTGCGGGCAACCTTTGGTGACTGATTTTTTCGTTGTTTCTCCCCTCAAGTTTATTTGTACTTCTCTGTTCTTTAAATAATCTTTTACTAGATTGTATATGTTATCTGGACAGTTTCTCATTTTTAAGGCAGCTAAAACAGCCGGCCACCATACATTGTCGAAGGCACCTTCAATATCAACAAAGATGCCTAGGACGTACTTTGCTGGGGAGAGATTTACCTTTTCTATCATTCTATGTACTACATCCTCTGTGGATTTCGCTTCCTTGAAGCCTAATAGTTGGCTTTTGTTGATTGTTCACTTTCGATTTGGTAAGTTATCCGGTTTGCTATAACGCGCTCTAGTGTTTTGCCTATTACCGACAGGAGACAGATTGGTCTGTATGATCGTGGTTGTGTGGGGTCTTTATCTTTTCCCTTGTATAATACTTTGACATTTGCCCTTTTCCATGTCTCCGGGAATCTGCCTAATTTTAGGCAGGCGTTGAAAAGTTTCGCTGTGAATTTACTTCATTCTGTAACTTCCCAGGATTTTTTCCAAATTTGTGGCGGCCTTTTTTAATTTCATTTTATTTATTGCTCTTGTGATTTCCTCTATATTTATCTTTGGAACGCTTCTGTGCCCTGGCAGGGTTTCTTGATCAATTCGTAGTTGTGCTTGTTGTTCCGTGTCGTCATCTTGGTTGTCGTCTGGAAACAGAACTTCTTATAGTTCGTTTCAGTTTCCTTTATGTTAATCGTTTCAGTGTTTCCGATGCGAAGGTTCATTAGTATGTGTTCAGTCCGTAGTTTTTTGGTTGATAGTTTGTACATTATGCCCCATGGATCCTCGTTGGAATTTGATACTGTTTGTTTCCAGAAATTTTCTTTTGCTTCTCTTATTTTTGTTTTATAGTTGTTACGTGCTTGACGGAATTCCGCTTTAAGTATCTCTTTCTCATCTGGGTTTTGGGATCGGTTGTATGCCTTTTTTTTTTCTTTTGGTGATTTGTCTTGCTTCGTCAAGATCCTCCGTCCACCAATGGTTTTGGGGATCTTTTTCTGAATGCTTTGGAATGTGTTCGTTTGCCGTTTCTACTATTGCCCTTTGGTGTTTGATTGCAACCTCTTCGATGTTGTGGCAATTTATGTGTGTGTACTTAGATTCTAGTCTTGTAAATTTTAGTGCTAAAGTTCTCTGAAAACTGGCCCATTTGGCTCTTATAATATTGTATCTCGATTCAGAAAATTCTGGAGTTTGCTTCTCATTCTGTTTAACGGTATCTCGCAACGAGAACGTAATGCAGTGGTGGTCGCTTGTCGTCCACCCTACATTCACTTTCCAGTCGTTTATCTTGTGACAGTAATTGTTTGTTACCATCGTTACGTCTATGTTACTTTCGCCTGTAATCGTCCAATATGTACTGGGATTGTTTGCTTCGTTTGCTATAATTAGATCATATTGTGCGACGACTTCCTCCAGGCTGTATCCTCTTTCATCTGCTTGATTCGAATACCATTGTGGAGATTTTGCGTTTGAGTCCATTCCTAGTACAATCCTTTTTCCCTGAAGGTAGTCTAATACGTTTTTTATTCTTCTTATGAAATATTCGTATGGTTCACCAAATTGCGCATATGCCGATACTAAGTATATTTCATCGTTTTGGTGTTGAATTTGTGCTACAGAAATGTGACTATCCGAGATTGTAGCAATTTTCAGAATTCTAATGTGCGGATTTGTTATCAAGATACATGCCATTGCTGGCTCCCGTTGATTGTTTGCAATGAGTCTATGCCGCAAGTCGTATCCCCTTATTTCATTTTGGAAGTTGTAGGGTTCTTGCATTAATACGACATCTATTTCTTGCTCGATTATTGTCTGCCGAAGTTCGATCATTGCCGTTAAAGATCTTTGTTGATTTGTCTGAAGTACTTTTAGTGCGGTTTTATTAATCATAATTTGTTGTTCTAACGAGGTGGTCGAGAGCCTTTTTGTATGCCTGGCATGATATTGAATCGGACTTATGATCTGCGTGTGGTGCTTTGCTTCTGACACAGTTTATACACTTCGAGTCTTTTTGTTTGTTTGGGCACTCCTTGAATTTGTGCCCTTCGGCCGAGCAGTAGCCACAAATATCCTGCTGCTCTCTACAGTATTTTGTTGTATGGCCGTATCGCTGGCACCTGTAGCATCTCGAAGGGACGATGTAATCCCCAACTTTACATGATTGCCAATCAATGTATGCTCTCGTCTGGTTTATTAGTATTTTTCTTAGTTCTGGTTTTACTTCTATTATATAGTTGAAAGTCTGAGCTTTTGGATTTTGCTGTTTTACCCTAATTAGGATGTCTTCTTCTTTCACGTTTAGGTCTGGGAAGTTTTGTGAAATTATTTCCTGTTTGAAAATCTCGTCAGTTTTACCCGAGGATACATCATAAATAATGACCTTCGGATTTCTCTTTTTGGGGCTCTCAATTCTGAAGTCGCTGTTTTTTAGGGTTTCACATTCCGTTATTTTATCTAAATCAAATTTTGTATCTGTCTCGATTAGAACTCCACCTTTATTGATCTTTTTGAAATTTCTAATCTTTGTTTTGTTCAGCTGGTTTGATTATTTTTAGTAGCTCCTTCTTTGTGGTATCCGAATTAGTAATATCCGGTTTATACAAAACCACAACATGCTTCTTTTCTGTATTTCTTTTAGGCCATCCGAGGCTTGGTGTTTTTGCAACTTCTGCGTAGTCTGTGCGCTTTGCACCTTCAAACTTTGCGCATCGAAGTGCTAATGTCGAAATAATTTGCATTAATTTTGTGTTTATAGATTCATATGTTTCCGTGTCTTTTTTATTGAGTCGACTGTTCGGATTATGGATCATTACATTCACGTCTTTTTCGAGCGTCTGAGACCGCAGGAGGAGCTCCTCCGCACTCAATTGGTCCCACTGCTCCATTGTTTGATTCCCTGTTCAATGTTTTGTTCGTGGGTTCACCGCTTTTGCCCTACTGAGGATTTTTATTTTCCTGTTGGGTCACCTCAGCTTGGTTTCCAGCCTCACCTCGTGGAAGTAGCGGGTGTGCCACAGCTGTCGTTTTTTGTTTTTGAAGAAATATTTTTTATTGTTTGATTTGGCCTAATCGCAGTTAGCCAGAATAAGGGAGACGCCTCGACCTTATTCCGGCTGGGTAGCAAAGTTCACAATACTTTCTCTCTTTGCTGTGGCACGAGGCCGCCACTAGTAGGGACATTTTTCATTTTTTTTTATTTGGTCACCCTCCCTACTCCCCCTGGCGCACAAGGCATAGTTGGCCCTTGGCTACCAGGTCGACCTTTTCTGACTCTTTTATTTGCTACTTTTACATTGGTTCAATAATAATTTTTAAGCTTTAACATTAACAACTTAATCTTATTCTAAATTAATTCAAACTCTCTGTTGTTTAACTCTAATATTTTATGTCAATGAAAATAAGAACGAAATAAGAATGTCCCTAACCACTCTCTGGCTAGCGTTACAAAGCATTTTAACTTAAATATATTCCAATAGCAGTCATATTAATTTTTATTAGTGTCTTTTCACAATAGCATTCATATTTAATGTTTATTAGTGTCTTTTCACTGTCACTTCAGGTTGGTCTTGATCCTGGCGGGGGCCCTCTCAGGCCTGTCAGTCCGGTAGTGCCGTCTTCAGTCTTGTTTCTTGATCCTGGCGAGTTTATTCAGCTTGTTTCATGGCTGGCCCTCCTAGGTCAATTCTTTTTATTTTCCCGTTACAGATAGCTTTCCAGTTCGTCTTTTGCGGCGAGAACTTCTTTGCAGAAGCTGTTAAATACTTCTAATAATTCATCTTGGACCAGGTTTTGCTTTGGTACGGGCCAGAAGCCTTTTCTCCTCGACCTCTTCTCTTAATTGGTCTCGGAATGCTTCATATAAGTCGCAGTCAAATAGAATGTGGTTGCTGTCTTCAGGTTCTCCACATATGCATTCCGCATTTTCTGCTAAACCAAATCTGTTTAGGTTCTTGGCAAAGTTGCCATGCCCGGTGATGAATTGCAGTGTCGGTCTGGGGAAAAGTTTCTTTTTCATCTTCCCTACTCTCGGTATATAATTGTATGTTTCACGGCCTTTGGTGCTGTTTTGCCAACGTGTTTGCCATTCATCTTCTAACTCTTTTTCTATTTTCCTCTTTATTAATCCCAGTGGTATTTTGTATTTGTCATGGTCAATTATCTCTCTGGGTAATTGTTCTGGTGGGTTATATGTTGTTTCTCAATCATATGTTATGATGGTTTGTGTTGTTTCATCAGGTTGTGTATACGTTTCCTGATAGGATGGAACGTGGTCAGTTCGTTATTGATCGAACTCATATTTTGATTGGTGGTCATTATTCTCATCTTGAGGGGTATTTGTTGGTTTCGTCTTCGTATCCACAAGAGAATTGTGTCTATAGCTATCATATGTAGTTGGTTTTGCGTTGTTTCTCTTCTATATTTAGAGTTCATTTCATGAACTTTTCTGTCGTTTTCAGTGACAATCCAATATATGTCGTTTTCTTCCTGAGCGATTTTTAAAATGTATCTTATTTCTCTTCTCGTGGATTCAGCTGTAGCTAGGGTATAATTCCATTCCGGGTTCGCGGTGTTCGCAACATCTAACATGGTTTCTATATCTGTGCCTCGGATGGCTTGTCCTTGGATTTGTATGTCAATTCCCTTCTTTGCCATGTGCATTTTAACTTTGCCTTTTAGTTTCAAGTCTAAGGGTAGCGTGTTTGTCACCACTTGCGTGGCTTCTGTAGAAGTTGTTCTGTATGTTCCGCTGGCGCGGATCAATAGGTGTCTTTGCGCACTCAGTAGTTGTCGTTTATTTGTTTCCGTAATTCGTGGGTACCATGCCGCTGCTCCATAGGTCAGGATTGATTCAGCTGCCGTCTTATAGTATAATTTCATTACTCTGTTGTTCAGACCCCAGTCTTGCTTTGCTGTTCTTGACAGCTTATTAAAGATTGTGGTGGCCTTGGTTGTTACAGTCTTAATGTGCGTATTGAATTTCAGGCCTTCATCTATATATACACCTAAGTATCTTACTGTTTGCTGTGCTCTTATAGTTTCTCCGTTTAGTCTGACCGTCGGTGGTCTTTGTGGGTCTAATTTGCCTTTCAACAGTTGTGTATTTGTTTTACTGATGCTAATTTGCAATCTGTATCTTTTGGCCCATTGGTCAGTTTCTTGTAGAGCCAGGGTCGCTTTTCTCTCTAGTTCAGCCCTTGAGTCTCCTTCGACTAGTATGAGCTGGTTGTCAGCGAAGGCTATCTTGCGTTTTACTTGCTCTGATTCACGTAGATTTTCGTCGAATATCAAGTTCCACAGGAAGGCCCCAATCACCGACCCCTGTGGACAACCCTTCTTTGTGTTCTTTTCTGTGGTTTTGCCTCGTGAGGTTAAAAATACCTTTCTATCTGCAAGGTAGTCTTTTAATAAGTTGAATATGTTGTCCGGGCATTGTCTCGTTTGTAGTTCTTTTAATACAGCAGGGTACCACACATTGTCGAAGGCACCCTGTATATCTTTGTAGATGCCCATTACATATTTCTTGTCGCTGTGTTCGACTTCGTGGATTAATTCAATTATTGCGTCTTCTGTGCTCCTTGAGGGTTTGAATCCATATTGGTTTCGGTTGTTTCTTCGTTCCTTTTCATTTAGATGGTTCAGTCTTTTGACTAGTATTCTTTCGAAGGTCTTGCCAATGACGCTTAATAGGCAAATTGGTCTGTAGGATCTCGGGTTAGTTGTATCTTTATCGGGGCTTTTGAGCAGTATTTTGACCTTGCCCACTTTCCATTCTTTCGGGTATCTTCCCAGTTGAAGGCACTTGTTCATTAATGTGAGCGTGTACTCTTTAGTTTTGTTTTCACATGCCTTTGTCCATATTTTTGGTGTTATGCCGTCAAGCCCTGGCGCCCTGTTCAGCTTCATTTCTAGTATCGCATTTTCTAACTCGTGCACTGTTATCTTGGGCGAGTTTCTCATCCCCGGAGGTATGGTGCTTTCACGTCTTATTTCTCTTTGTTCAGCAGTATCATCTAATTCTTGGTCGTCTGGGAAGAGTGTATCAAGTAATTTTTCTTCCGTTTCTTGGAGGGTTTCAGTATTGCTATTGTCTATTTTCAGGCTAGGTATGACTGTTTCAGTTCTTAATTTTTCGACTTGGAGTTTGTAGTAGACCCCCCACGGATCTTGATTGCTTTCTCTAACTGTGTCTTGCCAGTATTTCATTTTTGTATCTCGGATTTTTGCTTTATATTGCCTTCTTTTGGCTTTAAATTCTTCTTTGAGTCTATCTCTTACTTCTAGATCCCTTTGGTTTTTGATACGGGTTTGTAAATGCCTCATTTCATTTTGTTTTCTTTCGATTTCAGCATTCCACCAGGTTTTCTTTGTATTTGTCCTTTGTCGCGTTGGCATGCTGCCTTGCGCTGCCTTCTGTATATCTTTTGTTAGCGCTTCTGCCGCACTGTCGATATTTTCATTGGTTATGAACGTATATTTCCTGGCTGTTCGTTCAATTCTTTCATTTAAAATTGTTGTAAATTTGTTCCAATCGGCTGCTGATTCGATTAGCCTTGTTTCTCTTTCTGGTGGTTCTGTGTTTGCATCGGTATTTTGGGGTTCTATCGTAAACCTTATGGTTCTGTGGTCACTGGATGTTACTCCAACCAGTATTTCCCAGTTCTTTATGTATTGTGAGACGTTTTGCGATGCCAGGGTGATATCTATGTTAGACACTCCTGTCGTTGTCCAGTATGTCTTTTCAGTGGATTCTTCGTTGATGATGTCGAGATCCCATTCCGCTATGAGATCTTCGAGTAATTCACCTGCTTCATCAGTTTGTTCATTATGCCATAATCCTGATTTCGCATTTGCGTCCGCACATATTATTATCTTCTTTCCTCTCAGACTTATGAGGGTTTGTTCTAATTTTCGTCTGAATATTTCGGGGTTTTCGTTGAATTGTGCGTAGGCTGTTATCAGGTATATGTTATGCTCACCTAATTCGATTAACGTTGTTACGATGTGAGCGTTGCTTAGATGTCTTATTGGTAGTATTCGCATGTTTTCATTAACTATGACTGAACATGCCCATGCAGATTCTTCTTGGCTGTTAACCGTTATGAGTCTGTTTCTCATATTGAAACCCTTAACTTGGTTTCGATAGTTGTACGGTTCCTGGATGAGCATTATGTCCGCTGTATGCTCCAGTATATAGTTTCGAAGTTCGGCTGTTGTTGTGTGCGATCTTTGCAGATTCGTTTGGAGTACTGTAATTTTCATGTTGTTTTGTTTACTGACCATAGTCTGTTGATTCTATTAATCTAGCCATTGCCTTCTTGTAGGCTGGGCATAGTTTAGAGTCTGTTCCATGGTCTGAATCTGTTTTGTTCCGCACACAATTTATACACTTTGTATTTTCTGTTTCTTTACAGTCTCTTGTTCTGTGTTTACCAGAGCATATTCCGCATGTGTCTTCAGTCTCTTTGCAATATTTGGCTGCATGTCCATATCTCTGGCAGCGGTAGCATCTTACTGGCATTGTGTAGTCAACAACTTTATTTGAGTCCCATCCTAGGAACGCTCTTCCTTTGCCGGTTAGGACTCTTCTTACTCTCGCACTGACCTCTACTATCCAGTTGGAAGTTCCGGCTTTCTTACTCTTGGATTTGAATCGTACACTGATTTCGTCATCATCGATTTCTTTTAAGTCTTTGAGATTCTGGTTTATTAGTTCGTCGAGGAACTGATCGTCAGTCTTCTTACTATTGACATCGTAAATTATTATTTTCGGCTTCTTTTTGCGCGGCTTCTCCACATTGAAGCCACTGCTTTGTAGTGTCTCATGCTGTAGTAGTTTTTTGATGTCTTCTTCTGTATCCGTTTCAATAAGAAGCCCGCCCTTGTTTATTTTTACTACATTTTTGATTCTGATGTTATCTGTTTTCGGGTTGACTACTTTCGCAATTTCGTTTTTATTTTTATTCGAATCTGTTTCAGTTTTGTGGTAGACTACCACGACATTTTTCTTTTCAGGGGGTTTTTGTGTTTTTCCTTTGTTTCTGGTAATGTCGGAATACGTTGGTGGAGAAACTATCTGGGTTTCTCCTCTTGTCTCTGCTTTTGTACATTTTATTGCCAGTCTTCGTATTATGTTTACGAGCTTGTTTGTCAATTCCACATGTTCAAGGATGTCGTCCTTGGACAACTTGTTTCTGTTATCGTTTAATAAAGTGTGTAGCTGTTTTTCCACCTCTTCGCTCTCAGCAACGAGGTGGTCAGTTTGGTCTATTATCTGTTCCATTTTACCCACAATTCTAGGGTTCCGTCTTTTAGCCTGCTGTCTTGACAGCAGTTTCCAGCCCCACCACGTGGAGGTAGGCGCACCACAGCAAGATTTGACCCTTTTTGAATTTTATATATCTCAGCAATTTCTTTTGCTTGCTAGCTTTCTGAAGCTTGGACCAGAGTAAGGGAGACACCTCGACCTTACTCTGGCAGTGACTATTTGGCACTTAAGCACTCTCTGTTGCTGTGGCCGGGGCCCACTAGTAGGGACATTTTTTTTTCATTAGGTCACCCTCCCTTCTCCCCCCGGGCTCAAGGCAAAGCGCCCTTGTCCCGGGTCGACCTTTTAAATCTTTTCAATTTATTTATTTTACTTTTACATTGAACTGAATTCTTACTTTAACATAAACAATTAATACAAATTCTTAACTTAACTTAAAATTTATTCTAAACATAAATTTTCTTATAAATTATTTGATACAAAGTGATTTGGTACAAGTTATATTAACATTAACTGAAATATAATATTTAACTTTTACAATTATATTAAATTTTGTGGTTTAATGTCCCTACACATTATGTACTTCTCCACTGTTTTGTTGTCTGGTCAGGTATGGTGTCTTAGTATGTGGTCTTCTTCTTGTTACCTCTAAAGATAATCTTGAAGTTCATTCTTGATTTCCATTATTTTCTTGGTATAATTGTTAAAGTGATGTATGTAGTTCTTATGAACTAGAATATGCTTCGGAACTGGCCAAATTGCCATTCCCGCTTCGTTTAGTTCTTCGCGGAGGTCGCTTCTCAATTCTTCATATAACTCACAGTGGTACAAATTATGGTTTGAAGTGTCTTCTTCGCCGCAGATATAATCTGAGAACGGTTGGAGACCCATTTCGTGTAGCTTTGCTGCAAACGGTCCATGTCCCGTGATAAAGTGCAGACTTGTTCGGGAAGCGTTATGTTTTGTGTTGATTGAATTGAATTGGTGTGTTTGTCTTCCTTTTGTACTTTGATTCCATCTGTCCTGCCATTGTCTTATGATTTCTTGTCTTATTTTTCTATATACGTGTCCCAACGGAGTTCCATATTGGTTGGTATTTATGTTTTCTCTTGGAATCTGTTCCTTATCTGGTCTTATTTTTTGTGTTGTATCGCAGACTATGGTAACATTATTTTGTTTGCACTTTTTAATAATTCGGATTCTTAACGAGTGTCTTGTATCCGGATCTTCTTGGATTTCTGGGATCCACTTTTCGTTTGTGATGATTCTGGTAGGAGTCTTACGATGTTGTGTGTTTGTTCTTGCAACCCAGTTTAGTATTTGGTCGATTGCTATCATATGTGATTGTGGAATTGTTGTTTCCTTCTGGTATATTAGACTTCCTTCATGTATTTTTTCTCGATTTGGTATTCTGGTTACTTCAAAATCAATCTTGCAACCTTGTTCGTTGATTTTGATAGAGTATAGTATCTGCCTTTGAGTTTGGACTTCATTTCTTTTTAGGTTGAGTTGTGGATTAAGTTTTTCAGCTGTTGTACACATGGTTTCAATTTCTGGTCCACGAAATTGTATCTGTGCTAAGTGTATGTCTCTTCCTTGTTTTGCCAGATATTTTAATTCGCGTTCTTTTATTTTTAGGTCAATTGGAATTGTTTGAGCCACCACCTGCACTGCTTTGTGCGAGGTTGTTTTATAAACCCCGGTTGCCCGGATTAAAATGTGTCTTTGTGCACTTAAAAGTTTAGATTTATCTTTTTCTGTAATTCTGGTGCTCCAGACTGCGGAAGCGTAGGTTAGTATGGCCTCTGCTAGACCTTCATGGTCTTGGAGTTCAATCCCCATTCCTTCTTTGCAGTACGGGAAAGAGTGTTATATAGTCTCTTAGCTTTATCTGATATGGTTTGGACATAGGTTGTATACTTCAAGTTTGTATCTATGTGCACTCCTAAGTATTTTATTGTTTGCAGTGTACGAATTCTGTGTTCTCGTAGTCTCACCGTCGGAAGACGGTTCCGATCCAGATTACCTTTAAGTAGAAGCATATTTGTTTTTTGTATGCTGAGTTTTAGTTTGTTGTCTTCAGTCCATCTATTTAGTTGTTCTATTGCTCGGCTTGCTTTGTACTCAATCTCTGCTCTGGAGTTTCCGTCGACCAGGATCAGTTCGTCGTCGGCGTACGCGATCTTGTCGAGTATGCCTTCTTCATCTTGTAAATTTTCGTCAAAAATTAAGTTCCACAATAGCGGCCCCAAGATAGGTCCCTGGGGACAGCCTTTGTTTATTGCTCTCGTGGTCTTTTTTCCTCTGGAATCGATTTCAACTGAGCGGCTGCTTAAGTAGTCTTTCATTAAGTTATAGACATTGTCGGAGACTTGGCGCTCTTTTAATGCTTGTAATGCCGCCGGCCACCATACATTGTCGAACGCGCCTTCTATATCTATAAATATGCCTAGAACATATTTTTTGTTAGATTGTCTAACTTTGTTATGGAGTCTTGCTAAAGCGTCTTCAGTAGACTTAGCTTCTTTAAATCCAAATTGGCTGGGTTGATTTTGTTCCTTTGTTTCCATTTCGTAAATAAGTCTTTTGCTTAATATTCTTTCTAACGTTTTCCCTATGACCGATATCAAACAGATCGGTCGATAGGATCGTGGGTTTTGTGGATCTTTACCTTGTCCTTTATATAATATTTTAACCTCAGAATGTTTCCACAATCTGGGATATTTTCCTAGTCGGAGGCAAGCGTTGTAGACATTTCGCACAAGTTCTTTGAAGTTTGAGACTTCCATGGCCTTTTTCCATATTAAAGGTGTAATCTTGTCCGGGCCAGGGGCTTTTTTCAACGCCATCTTGTTCATTGCGAGGTCTATTTCGTTCGTTGTGATCATTGGGTCGTTCTTGATATTGGGTGGTTGTTGTGTTGTGTTTCTCAATTCAGCTTGCTCGGGACTGTCAAGATTAGGTTCGTCACTTGGGAACAATTCGTCGAGCAAAACTTGCTCTGTTTCTTCTAATGTGAACGTTTCATTAGTAGGCGTCTTAATACTGGTTAGTATGTGCTCTATTCTTAACTTATTGACTTGGGTCTTATATACTACACCCCAAGGGTTTGCGTTTGCATCTTGCACTAATTGTTGCCAGGATTTTTCTTTGGTATCACGTATTTTTTGTTTATATCGTCTTCTTTTATCTTTGAAGTCATCGAGTTTTGCTTGTTTTAGCTCCGGGTCGTTTTCTCGTTTGTAGATTTTTTGCGCCCGTCGTAACTCATCTTTGAGGTTATTTAGTTCTGGTGTCCACCATTTATTTCCACGTTCTACAGTCTTGTGTTTTGGTATGCTTTAATATTTCTTGTTCAATTCTTTTGCAGCTTTTTCCTTGTTGTTTGTGGTTATTAAACTGTATCGGTTTTTGATTATTTCTGTCTGGTTTAGTATTACTTCTTGAAATTTATTCCAGTCCGCAGCTTTTTCTTTAAATTTAATTTTTACTGTTGGTTCATCAGCTGTTTGAGTTATTTCTGGGACAAACTGGTAAGTTATAGCCCGATGATCGCTGGTTGTCCAGTTTTCATTTACTTTCCATTCTATTATTTTATGACTGATATTTGGGGTGGATATAGTAACGTCAATATTGCTCGCCCCGTGCAGGTTCCAAAAGGTTGATGGGTTGTTTTCTTCGTTGAGCACGTGCAGGTCATACATTGCTATCACTTCTTCCAAGGCTTCACCAGCCTCGTCTGTTTGTCCTGAGAACCATAGCCCTGACTTTTATTTATCTTTTTGCCCCTTAGTTTTCTTAAGATTTCTTGTATTTGTTTGCGTGAATTCCAATGGGTTGTCTCGAAATTGTGCATATGCCGAAATGATGTAGATATTTTCATTATTCAATTCTAACTGAATTATTGCTATGTTCCTGTTACTTATATGATTGAGATTTAAAATCCGTAACTGGCTGTTACATATCAGTATGCATGCCCCTGGTGGTTCATCATTTGTTTTGCCGGTGACCAGTCGATGTTTTAAGTCGTGCCCCTTGATTTGGTTTAAGTATGTGTACGGTTCCTCAATCAAGGCGATGTCTATTTTTCCTTGGTGAGGATTTGTCTTAATTCGCTCATAGCTATTGCTCACCTTTGTAGATTTGCTTGTACAATTTTAATATTTTTATTATTCATGATATTCCGTGGTTTCAATAAGGTACCTTAATGCCTTTTCGTGGTTTTACTTGCACAGTCGTGGCGATGAGCTACTTTGTTTCTTACGCAGTTGATACATTTTGCTTCTTTATTTCTGTTTCCACATTCTTTAAATGTGTGCCCTTCTTCTGCACAGTGTCCGCAGAATTCTTCTTGAGATCGACAGTATTTTGTTGAGTGTCCATATCTTTGGCATTTGTAGCACCTCATCGGTACCAGGAAATCTTTTACATGACAAGATTGCCATCCAAGGTATGCTCTTTTTGCCGCAACTAGT
Organism: Berosus sp. SLE1611; assembly: GCA_033557775.1. NCBI lineage: Eukaryota > Metazoa > Arthropoda > Insecta > Coleoptera > Hydrophilidae > Berosus > Berosus sp. SLE1611. The sequence continues at coordinate 14,654 of JAUIMV010000004.1, forward strand.
CTATTCCCTATTTCTGGACGTACTTCGTACACGTAGTTTGTGGTTCGATCTTTTTTGTTGTCACTTTTGAACCGAAGGCTTATGTCACCTTCTGCTATATTTAAGCCGTCTAAATTTTGATTTATCAGTTGTTCTCTGACGCACTGTTCTGATTTATCTTTGGCAACATCATAGACTATGTAGTTTTCTCTTCGGAGCTTCTACCTTAAACTCTTTTTCTTTTAAAGTTCCGGAATTACAGATTAGTTCCAGGTCTTTTTCAGACTCCGTTTCAATTAGGAGTCCGCTTTTGTTAATTTTCCTAATTCCTTTGATTTTGATTTTGTCCTTTGCGGGGTCGATCAGACTGAATATTGACTTTTTGTTCTTTTCAGAATCTGTCTCATTTTGATTGTAAACCACAATTATGTTCTTCTTTGGTGTAGGTTTTTTAGGTGCTGGTTCTTTTAAGGTTGATGCGTACGTTTGTTTAGGTTGAGACTGTACGTTGTCTGCCTTACCTTCAAGGTAAGCACATTTGGTAGCCAGGAGATTTACTATCTGTAGCAATCTTCTGACGGCTGTTTCGTGATTCGCTTTGTCACTATGATTTAATTTATTGTTTAAACTGTGTACGATACTTTTAATTTGGTCGTCACATTTGTAACTTTCTAACAGAAGTTGTTGCGCAGTAAGAACTGCACTCAGTTCGATTGGATTATTCTCATTTGTCATTTTGATGTTGGTGGTACCCGCTTTGGCCCTACCAGGGATTTTTATTGCCTAGCTGACTAGGTTACCCTGGCTTGGTTTCTAGCCTCACCTACGTAGAGGTAGCGGGTTGAGTCACAGCGATTTTTATCATATTATATAGTTTTAAACACCTGTAGTGTTAACTCAAAAGACTGTTACCAGAGTTAGGGAGACGCCTCAACCTAACCCTGGTTGGTGCACCTTATTCACACTTTATCACTTGCTGTGGCTCGAGGCTCCCTTGGGTAGGGATATTTTTTTTTTTCATTAGGTCACCCTCCCTTCTCCCCCTGGGCTCAAGGCATAGTGCCCTTGTCCCAGGTCGACCTTTTCTGTTCTTTTATTATTTTATATACTTTACAATTTTATTTTACAAACATTATTCTTTTTAGATGACTTTGGTTTGAAAAACATTAACTTAACTTAATTCTTACAATTCAAATAATACTATATTCTTTTACAACATAAATTTATTCTATTTAATTCTAACTAAATGTCCCTTCTCATTATCTAGCGTAATGTTTATTTATCGATTGCTTTAAATTAAAATTTCTTTTAACAATTGCAGTTTGTCTTACATAGTGTCCCTGTCACTTATAATTTACTTGTCTATTTAATCACTTCTCACATAGTGTCCCTATCACTTTTGATTCATTTTGTGTCTTTGGTATCTTTTCGTGTGCTGCTTCTCCGCGACTAACTGTCTTCTTTCTTGGCTCTTGATAGTGCTTCTTCCTTGCCTGTCTTCGGTCATCCTTCCTTCGGGTGGGCGGACCAGTCTTCCTTCCTTCAGTTGGTGGACCGGCTTTCCCTCCGTCTGGTGGGGCCTCTTCTTTCTTGATTTACAAGCAGTCTTAGAGTTCAGCTTTGATTTGTAATGTATTTTTGGTAAATCTGTTAAAGCTGTCAATGTGGTCTTTGTGTAGCAAAATTGGTTTGGGGACGGGCCATTGGTTTTGCCCCGCTTCTCTCAACTCATATTGTAGGTCTTCGCGTTGGGTTTCGAATAGTTCGCATTCGTATAATATGTGGTCGGGGGTGTCCTCGTCTCCACATACACAATCACTAAATGGTTTTAAGCCCATGGAATGGAGCTTGGACGCGAATGCTCCGTGTCCTGTTATGAACTGGATGCTGTGTCGTGAAGCCTTGTAATTGGTGTTTACTCTTGGGATGTACGAGTGTGTTGCTCTTCCGTTGGTTGCGTTGTCCCACCTCTGCTGCCACATTGCAGTTATTTCTTGTCGTATCTTGCTATGTATATATCCCAAGGGGATTTTGTAAACGTTTGGATTTATTATTTCTCTTCTATCTTGGGTGTTTCTCATTGTTAGAGGTGAGTTTCTGTTGTGTGTTATTTGCGCTCGATTTTTCACAAGCTTCTTGATTATTCTGACTTTCAATGGATGTTTCGTGTTGTGCTGTGTTTCTATTCTAGCAACGTTTTGGTCCGTTGTTTTAATACTCGTCGGTATGTTGGTGTTTTGGTTGACATTTCTTCTGGCCACCCAATCTATGATTTGGTCTAGTGCGATTAGGTGCAGTTGATCCGTCGTTGTCCCTTGTGTGTATTTCAGTTTCGCTGTATGTACCCTTGTATTGTTAGGTTGCTCTATGACTTCGTAATCGATTAAGCTTTCTCGATCTTTAAGTTGTAAACTGTATTTGATTTGCCTTTGCGGTTCAGCTGTTTGTCTTCTTATTGGGTGTCTGGGTTCAAGCTTTTGTGCTACTGGGCACATTGTTTCAATGTGTATGCCTCGCATTTGTAGCTGTCCAATATTTACATCTTCGCCCTTTTTGGCTAGGAATTTTAGACTTTTTTCTTTTATTTTCAAGTCAATTGGTAGTGTTTGCGAGATCACTTGTACTGCTTCTAGTGACGTTGTCTTGTATGCTCCCGTAGCTCTGATTAGTATGTGCCTTTGTGCGCTCAGCAGTTTTGCTTTATCTTTTTCGTTTGTTCGTGATATCCATACTGCCGACGCGTACGTCAGTATGGATTCGGCGAGACCTTTATAATATGTTCGCATACTTTTGGAGTTTAAACCCCACTCTTTCTTTGCTGTTCTCGATAGAATGTTGTAGAGATTTTGCGCCTTTACGGTGACTTTACTGATATGATTGTTGTATCTCAGGTTATTGTCGATGTGAACTCCCAAATACTTTACGGTTTGACTGGTTCTAATTCTATGTTCTCCTACTTGGATCATCGGCAGCCGGTGCCGATCCAACTTGCCTTTAAGTAGCAACATACTGGTCTTGTTAACGCTCAATTTTAACTTGTTTGCTTGGGTCCATTCCATTAGTTGTTCAATTGCACGGGTTGCTTTGTATTCGATTTCGGCTCGGGAGTTACCTTCTACCAATATCAGTTCATCGTTCGCAAATGCGATCTTGTCATATATTCCCACTTGCATCAGTAAGTTCTTGTCAAAGATTAAATTCCATATGAATGGCCCCAGGATGGATCCCTGGGGGCATCCCTTATTAACTTGTTTCAGTATTTTCCTTCCTCGAGAGTTTATTTCAACTGTTCTGTTGTTGAAGTAGTCCTTTAGTAGTAAGTACAGGTTATCGGAGATTTCTCGTTCTTTTAGTATTTTTAGTGCTGCTGGCCACCAAACGTTATCGAAGGCGCCTTCAATGTCTATAAATATTCCTAGCACGTATTTCTTAATTGATTCTTCGACTTTTTTGTGTAATCTTGCTATTGCATCTTCGGTTGACTTGCTTTCCTTGAAGCCGTATTTGGTTCTTTATTTCCGTTTCGTGGACTAGTCTTCTTTGTATAACTCGCTCTAGGGTTTTACCTATTACTGACAAAAGGCATATAGGTCTGTATGATCGAGGTTGTTTTGGGTCTTTGTCTGGCCCCTTGTACAGGATTTTGACTTCTGCATGTTTCCATATCTTTGGGAATCTTCCAAGTCTTAGGCAAGCGTTGAATAGCTTTTTGACATATTCTTTGCATTTCGGCACTTCTGTTGCCTTTTTCCATATTAACGGCGTTATTCCGTCTGGTCCGGGGGCTTTCTTCAAAGCCATCTTTTCTAGTGCGAGTTCAATTTCTGTTGTCGTTATTTTTGCATCATTTTTGTATCCCGGTGGTTCAGTTAAATCATTTCTTATTGCACGTTGTTCAGGAGTATCTGCTGCTGGGTCATCGTTAGGAAACAGTTCGTTCAATAAAGTTTCTCGGTCTCATCAAGGGAAAGTGTATGTCGTCCTTCGAGTTGTAGGCTCGTAAGGACATTCTCTGTTCTGAGCTTGTTCACTTGGGATCTATATACTATTCCCCAAGGGTTGTTATTTGCTTCCCGTATCATATCCTGCCAGGATTTTTCTTTCGCATCTCTTATTTTTTGCTTATAAACTCTTCGTTTAGCTTTGAAGTCCTCTAGTTTTGCATTTCTCAGAGCCTCGTCTACTTCTCTTTTGTAGAGCTTTTGCGCTCTTTTTACGTCGTTTTTAAGGTCATTAAGATCGGCTGTCCACCATTTATTTCCTTTATCAGTAATTTTCCGTTTAGGAATGCTATGTTGGGCAGCCTTTAGAATTAGTTTGTTAAGATCTTTTGCTGCTTTTTCTATGTTTGCTGGTGTTATTATGAAGGACTTGGACGCGCATAACAACCGCGGGATAAGCGGACCCTCCCAAACACCACATTTCCCAGCGTCCGTTTGGCCGCGGGATTCGGTGCTGGGCTCT
>JAUIMV010000050.1:0-11506 GCA_033557775.1 Berosus sp. SLE1611
TTTCAAAATTTTCTTTTAAATTTATTGCACTAGTTTTGTTATTTTAACCTATGTTGGGGGATGCCACATCATACGTTTCATCGAAAATAATATACGCAGAAAGAACAATATAAACAATTTTTGGTCCAAAACTTATTATGAAGAAAATTTAAATAAAATCACAGCTTTTGTCATTATCTGGGATTAGACAATAACTTTTACAATCATGTCACCTAGAGTTCTATAAACCAACTTGTTTTTATGAAAATGTATCTATAAGTTGTTTTAGCTGAACATACGTGGTATGTATTTAAAATAATTCTAACTTAATTAATATTGTTGCTATGGTAACATGCTTGAATTTTAGTGGATTTTTTGAGATTTTTCAGTCAGTTGGTACAAACTAGAATTTTCAAATGTCATACTGTTTTTGTTTCGTGGACACTAGGCCCCCAAAACTTTTGTTTTGAAAGCCTTTTATCACGTCCTTATACTAACAAAAAAATACAGCATCTCGATTGAAGTAAATATCACGCTTTTCGAACCTTCTTAAGGCTGTCCATATAACCGAGAAACAATTTTGACATGTAAACCAAACCTAGCATACTTGATTAAACAAACTTATACACAGAAATAAGAAACAAGAACTCTATGTCATTATTAAATACAAGTAACTATTCAATTTTTTTTTTAAATAGACATAAAAAACTAATGCAAATACATTATGAACGTTAGCTGGTTACTTTAAAGGTTACAAACGTGTAATGTGGCATCGCCAATATCAGTTTTATATAAGCAATATGACTTAAAAATTCACTAACATTGGTATATATAAAATGCCGTTCAGTATATAGTATAAAATACAAAAATGGAAAGATTTTTTTTGGGCAGTCGGGCCAGCGCCCGACAAAATTTTATCAAAAAATATTTAGTTGGACCAAATATCAATTTGTTAAAAGTTTTCTATAAAATTCACACCATTGTAAACATCTAAAAAGACTTTCTATAAAATATAGAAAAAAACTGTATAACAATGAAAAAAATTATATATAAAAAAATATTACCGATTAAATCAAAAAGTCAAAATAAATATCGCCTTGCAATCAACATAATCGTTTTCATACTCTTAAAATTACTTGTGTTTTTCCTTTTAATGCTTAAAATTTAAAGGCTAAATCTACGTCTCTATCATACTTTTACATTTTGATTATTTTTTAGTGAATTTTTAAGTGAATACAATAAAATCCTAATGTATTTTTTGTAAGTAGAAACCATAGCGGTTTTGTATTTTTTATGATACCTAGATTTAAAAGTAAAAGCCGTTAAAGCAAACTGTCCGGTCTTCGACAACCGGAAGGTCCACTTGAACGTATTAAATCTTCGTAAGATGTCCCATTCGATTTTAAAATATTTTTTTCTTTAAATATTAAATGCAGTTCTATTTGGGCAGCAATTTATCGTCATTTTAAGTCAAAAGTAGGCCGGAGAATATAATTAAAAAAATATCAACTAGAGGTGGCTAAGAAATTAAATTATGCTTAAGAAAAATGTTAATGTCAAATAACATGAAAAAAGAACTAGAAAACAGCTATCTTTATTTTTTTTATACTTAAAATTATGGTAAGCCTATCAAGAAATGAGCCCTTAATGAATTTTAATTATTAAATGTTTTCAAAATTTTACCAAAAATATTTTTTTGTAAAATGGTTTTGAATAGGTGTATACAAATAACAATTAAAATTACTTGGTTGTAAGGGCATTTACCATGAAGGTTACTGAAACAAGAATATCCTGTAACAACTGATTGCTGATTTAAAAAATTTAAATAGAAACAAACAGTTGAAACTTCTTGATGGAATTGTCAAACGAAACAAATAGTACACTATATTCAGCCCGAGATGCAATCGTTGATTTTTTTTTACTTGCACAGAGTTAATTAACAGTAGTTTCAGTAACTCTTTATACTTGACGTGCGTAATCCATATAAACACATGACTTACAGGTGTCAAAATATGCGGTACAGACTATACATGCAGTATAGCCTTGTTATGTGTACTTACAAAACAAGTTTTTTGCAGGTGCCAATAGATTGTGATGCAATTGTAATATGATGTGTTAAATTTTAACGCACACATGCTTTGCTGTTTCTGCTGAGCTTGATATCTATATCAGATAACCCTAGGTATTGATGTAATTTTAATAAAAAATTAAGTCCTATTCTCTTCTTATGCTGAAGGGGACGGGAATGCAAACCTTCATATTGTGCTATCAGTTTGCCATAGCTTGTGCGACAGAAGCACACTTGCTTCCCCCTGTGGTTATACAATCAAAGATAATAATAGCAAAATACAAGAGAATTTGTGATGTATGTAAGAAGAGGGGTACGATGAAAAATTGTATTGTGTTTAATGACCTAAGTCCCGAAATGGAGACCAATAAGTTCCCAGACGTACTTGATGCGACTCTTTTCAAGATAAAAACAGAAAGCCCAGGATCCAGCTGGGATAATTATACCAGGGGATGGAGTGCTCGAGAATAGATATAGAGTCTCGAGTGACAATACCTCTACAAAGGAAAGGTGCAGGAACATCGAGTATTTCACAAGAAATTCAGGATTATCTGGACGAATATGGAATGGAGATCATGACGGACAAGACTAGGCTTCTGACTATTAAGCTTCCCCCAAAGAGCTTACTAGTTTAATAGAGGCAGTATTCTAAAATCTCCTCATTAACAGTTTTTATATATATATTAAGGAATTTTTTTAATTAATTTTGTATTTTTATAAGAGGAACATTCTTAATTGTATCTAATTTTAATATGCTGTCTTGAATTTAGTTTTAAGTTTTATCATTTTTGCCGAGTTTGATATTGGTGGGTGAAAATGTTCCTTTTAGTTAGGACTGTAAGCGGTCTTTCCTAAGTTTTGCGATGAAAAATTTATCAGATTTCAATCAGATAAATGGTAATTTTCTTGCTGAACAAGGGAATTAAAAATGATTTGCTGAATATAACCAACAACTACCTCAAAGAGGATAAAAAAAACCTCAAATTCGTTGATTTCAGCCCCTTTCGCTTTGTACCAATATTTATAAAAATCATTTATTTGCACTGCAACTGAAGAGCCAGGAAAAATATTCGAATCCTGTGGCCAGGCTCCTGTTTCTACAAAAGAGGAGGTACTGCAATTTGTAACTAACATAAATAGTTTCATATTATGGATTCCCTGTAGATATGGTAGACCTTTGCTGCATCGACAAATCTTATCTGGATCACTGTGGGAAGAAGGAAATACATTTTTTAAACAACTATCCAGGAAAGGATGCGGCGGAAGGATTCATGCAACGGCACAAAGCAGTGTTAAAGGGGTCGCCACACGACCTGATTTGGTCGGCCTGACTGGGTCAGAAGTAAAATCAGATGTCCTCGCCACACGCCTGATTTCTAGTCTGACTTGCTCTTGAAAGATCCAAATAAATGCTATCGAATATGCTGGGTAGCGTTCCAAAACAACAAATTTCTGTAATGCCAACCAGACAAACAAGTTCGTCTATTTTTCAGAGGTGTAAAAGTGTTCTAGTTTTACTAGCGAAAGAAATTAAAAACGCGTAAACATGTAAATACATTTATTTTGATAGAATACATTATCCTGCAAATAAATAAATGATGACAGTTGGCATCATTGGACTGGGAAATGTTAAATGTTTTAGAAGTTGGTAGCACCGAAATCAGATATAGATCACCCCACACGGCATAATTTGGTCAGATCTGACCACGTCAGGCTCAAGACAAGAATTTATCAGCTGACAAGCCTCCACACGACATAATTTTTCCTCTGATCTGACCAAGTCAGGCCCAATATCATGTCGTGTTGCGACCCCTTAACCCAGAGAGCTGTGAAAATTATATCCCACTCAAGAGCAGTGACAGATGAAGAAGACGTAAATAAGTTTTCAATAATTTGGAACAGGAGCTGAGTAGAGTTCCACCTAGGAATATCTGGAACTACCACAAAACTAACCACGTTGATGATTCTGGCACCGGAAGAGGGGAACCAAGTACCCTGAGAGGATTCAAAATTCCTCAAAGGCATGCACATCACTATGGTGTGTGGCAATGCAGCAGGAGAGGTGGCTCTGCCATATGTAAATTACAAGGCAGAGAAATGTGGAAAACTTCGACCATTAACAGTACCACGCATTACAACAGAACCAAATCAGGTTGGTTTGATGGGCAAACTTTTGAGAACTGGTTCACATCTTTACTACTGCCTATCCTAAAGCGCCAGAAAGGACAGAAGGCCATTATTGATTATAACCTTAGCTCCCACATTAATATTAAGATACTACAGCTCTGTATAGCTCAATATAAAATTTATAGCACTATCACCAAGTGCTACGCATCTCCTGCAGACACTGGACTTGCATAATTTTGCCCTATGAAAGTTGCTTGTCGAAAAGTCGGAAGTCAATGTACATCTGTGCCCAAGGATCAATTTCCCACACTGCTGAAGGACCTCTGGGATAGCCTACACATGGATCCACAAAACTCGATTGCCGGATTCCACAAGTTGGGAATTTATCCTACCAACAGACAGCCGGCCCTTAAAAGGTTGCCTTTACAGAGCCTGTATTAGTACATTTCTTTCATCATTGGAGATACAGTTTTTAGAGCAGATTACAAATAAACGACCAAAGGCCGTCAAACTACAGGAAGGAAGGAAATAAAAGTTCCACCAAGAAAGAGTATTTCTGGGAAAGACTTGAAGCCAAAGCATCACCTGGACCCCAACCATAGACATCAGATGCTGTACGAGCATGACAACAAGTGTCATGGCAGAAGAAATCAAGAAGAGAGAGCAGCAGGGACACTAGACACTGATTAATCTTTACAAGATGCTGACAACAGCCTGACTTAACAAAGAATTCAGCGACTTGGACGATGAGCCCACTCCCTCGACATTACGCCCAGATACTGAAAGTCTCTAAAATCTGACCGTGGGACTGTACATCCTAGTGAATTATGTGGGTGAACTTTATCTAAGATGAAATACGATGACGAAATACTCATCACTGCCATGCAGAAGTCGTGTTAATTGAAAGTTGCCAACAAAGTCTGACGAAATAATGCAGCTGATCAAACAGCCTAGGCCGTCAGGAGGAGCTCAGGGCATATGTCTGCTAAGTTTCAAAACAATTTGAGTTTTTAATATTAAACTGTTTTATCAAAAGTATCATTAGACAGATCTCCCTGAAGAAGAAATGATTGTAAATAACTGGGGAAGTTTTAACCAATTTGTTGCAAAATTTTCTACAAAAAAGAACCTATACCTTCCATACAAAAATAATTTATTAGAATAGATATTGTAAATACCAACTCCACAGTTACTTGAATGTCATGAACGCCAGATTATAAGCAAGCAAAGAATAACTTTTATCCGTCGATTAAAAATTCATGGATGTTGACGATGTCCTGGCTTTACGATCCAGCACCCTCACAAAAAGGAGCCATGCCTAACAATCCAAAAAGAAATGCTCCACACCACCTTCTTACCCTGCCAAGCAAATAAGTTACGTGTTTAAATTAGGAGATGACAAAAAAAAACAAGGGTACGAATGAGCTACCATTTTTCCAAATTCATCATTTTAGGTGGGATACCAAATGAGTCAAAAACACTCGATAATCTCTACCATGGACACTATTCTAGAAATATCTAACTGTTAAATCATGCGAGGCCGTCCAGCCCAAGAAATCGATGAAATCCTGTATTACAAGACAAAAGGGAGAGAGAGCAGCTATCTTCAAAAGCCAGATTGATGTGGCCCAATTGAAGACAGTTAACATCAAACTGTCAAGCAGCCAAGGACATCCAATGAAGAGCTGTAATACGTTACAAGACTCAGCCTCTAAACTCCAAATAGAAACAAATAAGGGCCTAGATACCTAGTTCAGAGGATGGAAAAATTGGCCACAACCCTTTCCTTAACAAAGACGGCACCCATCTAGAAAAAGCCGGTTTATTGGGGTCCAGACAAGGGATATTTTTATCTATCACACATAAGTATGTTCTGGATTCATGATGTGGACAAGGGTTTGATATACAAGCTAGATAAAGATAAAAATACAGAAATGATCAAACCTCATAATTCGTTACTACAAGCGTTGAAAGGTGTATCCCATCTTACACTTAGTGGATGGTAGAGACATTTCGAGCATGCACGATGAGGATGTTGGAAAGATTGACAACCTCTACCATCGACACTATTCTAGAAATAGGTAACTCTTTAATCAGACAAGGCCATACAGCCAAAGAAATCGATGAGTTTCATTTTTTAGATTAAGAAGGATACCAAAAATTCTGTTTACAGACGAATTAAATTTTTTAACATACACAATAAATTTAATATGTCGAATGACAGAACCTTAACACAGTCATCAGTGAAGCTTCTGAGTTGGTTCCACGAGTTCTGAAAGGTCACCATCAGGCTTCAGTGATATTCATTCAAAGAAGGTTTTTATCCAAGCTGTGGCAATCTTTGCTGTAGAAATGGTACGTGCAATCGATGACGCCCTTGAAACTTAAGCCATTCCCAACTTAAATTGCGGCACTTTGAGCAGGGGAACTATTTTTCTATATCACATACAAGGTGAGCCATTAAGAGTGAATATATCTATAGTACCTTCCCTATGATTTCTTCTTCTTATGCCCCTTACGGATTAGCCCAGCTCCCTCATGGAGCTATTCAGCCAGTATCGCTGCTCAAAAGCAGCCTTTTTAACAATGAGGGGTGGGGCGGGGTTCTCCGCCTGGAACTAGTCCACTCAACCCCACTAGAAATACTCAATTTAATAATAAATAAACAAAAAAAATTAAGCTAAGGTGTTAAAACTTGATTTCGACCCCGTCTGCCAAACCCAGCCATGCTAACATCCGCCCAGCTTGACAATCGGAATAGCTTCCCTATGACAACTACGAAAAGTTTGAGCATCACACAGTTTTAAATGTTTTGAAAATATTGTTGCGTATATAGCGTGTTCCAAAAACATCTATATTATATAGATAGAAAAATTACTATCTGTTCTGGCAGCAATACTGATCAGCTCACTAATAATAATTTTAAGTCTTTACAAAAATTAGGAAATGCACAAAATTATTTTTTTCAATTTATGTGCTATCTCTTGTTTACGAAACACTGTATACTTATAATTTTAAAACATAGAAGACTATGTTCTCTACCAAGTTTGTATAGACAAGATTTTTATAGTTGCCTGCTAAAAAGTAATTACGCCTAAATTCTCACCCTGTATGTATAAGTTACCAGTAAAAATTCATCAGCCAATATTTAATTTTTTCTTTGTTCTCCCAAAATATTTGTAATACTATTTCTGTACCGTCTCAGTATTTACTGAATATTTAGTTGATAATCTATGTGCAAGCTAAAAAATCGACGATTGCCTCTATGCCTAATAGAATTAATTTTTAGAAATCAACCCTATATAAAATTACTACTATTGCCTTGTTTCTGAATTAAAAAAAAAAAACAAATTTTGTACTAATTTTGATAACTTAAATGTTTATATTTTTTTGTCATTTTTGTGCATTTTCATAATTTTTTTGTTACTAAACCTACACTGAAATTCCTTGGAGTTGTTATTCAACTTTTGAAACATTTGGAAAAAATATAAATTTTGTCAACAACGACCAAATAATATAATTCAAAAAATGATCCACATTCAAAAATTATAACAGGTTTTGTAAATAGTTCATTCAAATTTAAAAGCAGACCCGGCTAAAGATTAGTAAATTAAAAAAGTAAATGTCAAAAACTACATAAAAGTCTAGTGTTACTATCATATCACAGATGCCATTTATAAAAAATATAAAAAATAATATGTAAGAAAATATCAACAATAAAAAAGACGTAAAATAATCATGGGAAATTCCACAGAAAAAAATACTAGCGTATGCTCCTATTCTATAATAAATATTTTTCACACAAACACTTTGAGCGACTGGGGTCGATACGCTGTTACCCGAAGGACAATCTTTTCCTCTTTAAATATATTCGGAGCTGTCTAACTGTAGTACGCATTGAGACTTAGTGCCACAAATTATATGGTTTCTTAGCATGGAAAACAGTATGGTGTCAAACTGCTTGCTGCGCCAATAAATGATAAAATGCATGCATTAGAATAATTGTGATTAGACAGCTTCGCCCGTAAAGCATTTCTTTATTTTCCAAAAAAAGGATTTGGTATTAGAGTACAACCCTATTTGTAAAGGGATTTTTAGAAGCCGCAATGGCGCCCGTTTGGTTTTTCTGGTGCTAATTATGATATTTGATCCTTATAAAAAAATATTAAACGCGAACGCTATAATTGTTTTCTTCGCGAAATTATTTTTGTTTATTTGGTTCCTGTTTTAAAATTAGAAAAAAGGTTTTTTCTAATTTTAAAACGAGCTGTTTTTCTAAAAAGTTACATGATTATTTTATATCTTTCAAAACTGTTAATTACTAAATAAGGTATTACAAAAAGTTACCTACAAACAACATTTCATAGCTTTTACAAGATTATCATATAAATTTTTAAAGTGCATTTGTTTTTGTTGTTTGAATTTTTTTTGAATTATTACAGCCAATAACTTTTACAAAAAAAATTGTTAGATGGCACTTGTTCTGAGCAAACGACCGCTGCCTTGATAATATTAGTTCAATGTGATGTCATTTATTTTAAAGCAACTGTACATTTTTGCCGTAAATTTGAAGTTTGAACTGCTCAGGCACTTATTGCCCATATAAGCTAAATGTTTATACCAAATTTGGGTGCGGGTGCAACCTAACTGCGAAGGAACTTGCCTACTTAATTACATTACATAAAGGAATGCATCACCGTCACCATGCAGATATGATCTGTGCGCCCATATTTATGAATTGTAATTTATCAGGTTAATTTTTTCCCAATTTGGTTGCATCCGTTCACAAGTCAGGGTAAAAGCACTCCATTTTTAAATTGGTGTTTTGTTTACATTAGACAAAAGAAAATTAACAACTTTGTAGGTAACCTTTAAAAAACGAACATTTTGCTAAACAAAGTTTGATGATACAACTGTCTATTATGTAATAGAGCAACTATTTTGATTATATAATCAGACGATTGTTGTAAACGTTAAAGGTGGTGTTATAATTAATTAGGTTGTCTCTTAAGCCAGCCTACTTTTGACGGAAATCACAATCCAATTTAAAAAATAAAACAAGTTGTCGCTAAAATATTGCTATAAGATATGTACCCTACCAATATGTGTATCCCCCATCTGAGGATCCGGTTATAAACGATGGTTTCTTTTGTCCTAGAGCTACCTGGTGGCCTGCCATTGCAGCTAGCTGAGCTGCAGAAGGTGGTACCCCTGGGGGAGCTGGTGGTATTACGGGTTGGCCGATTCCGTCAAACCTTGCGCCACCGTCAAATGCATTCTGTGAATTAAACAAAAGTGTTATTTTTTATTTGTTCAATATATAAAATTATTTACAGTATATCTATCTTTACCAACCAAATTTGGCGTTCACGTCACGAAATTTAAATTTTCGCAGCAATTCCAAATTTTGAATTTTTGAGTTATCCGAAGTTTTTCAACATCTCCCTTTGGTTTTGCAGTTGCTCATTAGTTTGCTGTTGTTTATATTAGAAACTTGTATAATTTGTTTGCAGTTTTATAGTAGTGGATACTACTGTAGCCAGTTTACTGTTAAATTTATTTATAGTGTCTCATAAGAAAGTTTGAAAATAATGTAGTTATTCCATTTACAGCTAGGTAGAAGTAAGTATGACTAATTAAAAACGAAAAAACATGTAATGGTAATGATTTAGGTCCTACAATGCCTACCTCTGATTTAAACTATTGATCCCACAGTGTAAGGTTTCACGGTGGTGAGTATTATTTGAAGGGTTTGTGGGTTCACACCGTTTGCTAGTTCTAAAAAGAACAGCCGTTCTTTTTAGAACTAGCGAAAGGTGTGAACCCGCAAACCCTTCAAAGTAAACTATTTATGTCAATTACTACTTTACGTTATGAAAGGTTCAACAACAATGTAACACCAAATTATGTTTTATAATTGCATATTGATAAGTGAACGCCATATTTGATTGAGTAGATTCTATTAAAGTACTTTTAATAGATAACGAAAGAGGAAAATGAATTTGTATTATTATTTATTATGCATGCATGTTATCAATTTCAAAAGTTTAGTTGAGTTAAATATACATGATCAAGTTTTTCTTTGTAAGAGATTAAATGGTTTTAACAGACAAAAAGCAAGCTGAAAATTTTTACATTACCACCACATTTCTGACTTGCAGAGCATGTTTTCTTAAATTTGATTAGGTACCAAAAATATAACCTGTTATGTCGGGTGAGAGCGGTCCCACCACAAGATATCAAAACTCACAGTTCCCTACAGGTATTACGCCTCACAATTAAATCGCTGTTATATTCGTAGGCTGTGCATTTCCAAAAATACAGAGACACTATGAATGAGTCTTTGATTATCACAACTCGGAAGATCATTCCGAAATTTCTTGATTGTGGAGTCAAAATGATTGAGCTAGTTTTTTTTAAATCGTAATTATTTGAAATGATGGTTTAAGCCTATTATGGAGAGTTTAATACAAAGGGGAAATACCATAGGCTTGAAGAAACACAATTAAGAGCTCATCATATCTGCAAATTGTCCGGCAAAGATCATCGTATGCGGCTCTAAGATAAAAGAAGACTTATAAAAAACTTATTACATAAAGGACAATCCTATGAGCCGTATATAGCAGAGTAATTGGTTTCGCATCTCTTATTTTTGTAATTTTTTTTATTAAGACATTGAAACTCTTCAAAAGTAATTTAAATTTTCTTTCATTCTTCATATTGTGAATATTGCCTGTTTCAGAAAAAATTTTGACCTCTGCAAATTTTATTCAAGATGGAACCCAAGAAACTTCATCCCCATAAACTTCTCTAGCGCCATAGAATTGGCATAAACCATTGGTCACTTTCTTTCAAAGTGTCTGAAATGTTTTCAATTGATTCTTCTTTAGTTTACAGGTCTTATTTGTTGTAAAGATGGGACATGCTTAATTTATATTATTTATTTACTTATACAAAGTCTACCCAGCAGCGTTTCCTTATACCCATTCCTTTCCTTATTTCATAGTTTTTTTTTATTTCCGGTTGCTGCGCGGGCACTATCCTTTACTTGTTAGTTTGGTATACTAGCTACTATTTCAGCTAGAAATTCTAAGCCTTATTTCTTAAAATGACTGCCTAAATTACATGAAGTTTGCTCATTTTGAATGTAATAGTATATTACATAACAAGAGTTGTAAGTTGCATATTACGCACGAGTAGATAATGTATTTCTACGAGTGCGTAATTGCATTACAATTCGAGTAATGCCCCGTTTACACTATCCAAGTTTTCGGCCTTGAAAGTAGTTTCGTGTATTCCGCTAGAGTGCAAGGTGGAACAATTTTATCAAAT